>JAOTQR010116861.1:0-24680 GCA_025774065.1 Solanum ossicruentum | reverse complement strand
GAGAGAGAGAGAGAGAGAGAGAGAGAGAGAGTATTGTGGATGACCAAGCCTAGCTCGGAAAGGTTGTAGGCCCAGTAACCTTGTTGAGGGTTTTGTACCTCGATCGCCTAGCTCGGGGGGTGGTAGGCCCGGGTAACCTTGTTGGGGGTTGGTCAAACTTGTTGGGGGGTTTGTACTCCATCAATTTTGTTGGAAGGTTTTTATTCCATCAACCATGTTGGGGGTTTGTACCCATCAACTTGTTGGAGGATTTGTACTCTATCAACCTCAAGAAAGGGTTAGTACCTCATGCACTTCTCCAAGGAGGTAGTAGGCCTCGGATTGCATTGAGAATGGTCACTCCCTACACATATGTTATGCTCTATGAAAGTATGATTTACTTCAAACATCTCCCATTCATGTCATATTGCTATATGCTCATCTATTCCCTAATTATACATTTCGATTATGATGTCTATCTATTGTTGCATTGCATTCTCCATACTAAGTACATTCAAACGTACTAACGCATACCTATGCCTACATGATATCACTATGTAGGAACTGGAGCACTACTTGATCATCCTCCTCCTCCACGTGGCTGGTAAGATTTTCTTACAAGCTTGTTGGTGACTCCTCCATTCCGAGGATATTACTTATGATCTCTTGCTATGTATTAAGACTATGTCTCTTTGATTACATATTGACAATGAGGTTGAGACCGGTTGCTTGTCTTGGCCCCCACTCTTATCTATATAATAGAGGTGTTGTTAGACATGTTATGTATCTATTCTATGAGCCTTAACCCTATTGACTCTGGTTGCTTATGATATGGAGGTTTCCCCTTAGTCTCTTTACCTTTGCTTCTAATCTTTTATTGATATTTTATTGCTTCTGCGACAAAGGATGTGTAATGATATGTTAAGAGGCTTGCATGGGGTCCCTTAGGTTTCCTATGCATCATGTAATGTCTAGGCCCTAGGCTGGGGTCGTGACGAAGGGAGAAGAGGTCTTGGAATAGTCTTATAATTCCTTATCTTGTCGACTACTTCACCTTCCCCATTCTTTACACAATCATCTCCCTCAACAACACCCCTTTTCACAATTTCCATTTCATTCTCATTTTCTACTTCAACTGGCATAGGAGGGGCAATGGTGCTCTTATCTCCCATAGTCATGATTACCATACAATGCACCTCATTCTTTGGGTTTCGAGATATATTTCTTGGCAATATACCTTTTTGGAGTTGATTTAGTTGAGTAGACACTTGACCCAATTGTTGCTCTAGTTGCTTGATGTCCATTGAATGAGATTCTATCTTTTGGTTTATGCTTGAGATATTAGACTTCATTCCTTTTAAAGTCTCATCTTTGTTTTCTGCTTTCTTCAACAACCTGTCAAACATCTCTTCTATCCTTGAATTGCTAGAACCCACATCACAATTATTAGGGGGTACATAAAGACCATTCCTATAACTATCTCTTCTTCCCCACTAGGATTCTAGAACCCTATCTCTTTCAAAGTAACCACCATGGTTCTCTCTAAAAGCACCATCTCTATTATAGTTCCAACCTTGATTTGCAAAACCTTGACACCAATATTCCGAGTTGTACCCTTGGACATTGTTTCGAAAATGCACTGCTTGATCTCTAACAAAGCAAGCATCCTCATTATAACAGTGTTCTTCATACATGGGCGCTCTAGGAGGTTGGTGGACTACCACATGAACTCTCACATGATTTTACTTAACCACTAATTCCATACACATGCAAAGTTGAGCTAGTTGTTGCATGATCTCGTCGTTGATTTTAGGTTGCTCTGAGCTAACATACACCGCACATGAGCTCCTTGTAAAAGCTCTCTCCCCTTTTCCCCATGCTCTGTTGGTCTTGAGTACTTGCTCCATTCTTTCCACTATCGTTGAGAATGGTTGATCTAAGAACATGCCTCCCATGATAGTAGTTGCACAAGCTTGACTATTCTCATCAAGAGCCCGATAGAAAATCTCCACTAACGCATCATCCACGATCTTATGGTCCAGAACACTTCTCAAGCTCTTGGTAAACCTCTCCCACGTTGTGCTAATAGAATCACCCAGCAATTGATCCTTAAGTTTGAGCTTCTTAGACCTTGGAAAGTATCTCTCCAAAAAGGCTCTTTGCAATACCGCCCAACTGGGGATTGAATGCTGTGGGAGTTCTGATAGCCAATCTACTATACTACCGGTAAGCGATAGAGGGAACATAGGTAACCTAACAACATCCATAGAAAGATTCCACATATCTATCACACTCTTGCATACAAAGGCCATATTGTGCAGATAGCTATGAGGATCCTCAAAAGGTAACTCCACAAACAAACCACGATTCATAAACATTTGGAGTAATCGACTTGATACTATGAACTTAGTGTCGGCCAATAATGGAGGCAACACCATAGGTCCTGTCACGTCCATGACAATAGGATTCAACTAATATTTGCTCCATCCATAGGTATTCTCGTTGAAATCCCTGTATTGCGGCCTATGTTCCTTTGGTAGTGGATTAT
This sequence comes from Solanum ossicruentum, assembly GCA_025774065.1. NCBI lineage: Eukaryota > Viridiplantae > Streptophyta > Magnoliopsida > Solanales > Solanaceae > Solanum > Solanum ossicruentum. Next base: position 22,153 of record JAOTQR010116861.1, on the reverse strand, counting down.
CAACCACATCATAATCATTCCGGTCCATGGCTTCATCAACCAAAATATTCACATTTGTTTGGGTCGTTCTTTTCGCAACATGTTAGATCTCAAGAACACACAAAATCCACAGTTTTAGGCATTAAATGTGTTGCATTTTGACTGCACATCACCCATTCAAGTGCAACACTGTAACACCTGATGAAATTACCAAAATATCCCTAGAGGAGAGATGTGCGCATAATTTGTCTTTCTATGCTCTGGTTGCAAATCCGACAGAGATTTGCAATAAGCATGAAAAATTGAGTGAAAAAATGATCTCGATCGAATTTTAGAGCAGCTAGATCGAAAAATAATTTTTTGATCCAAAAATCAAAACAGTGTTGGTATGCATCAGGGCCACGACATACCTTGGTCACGGACCCACACTTATATGTTTTTCATTTTTTGATGGGATTGGAAAAACTCATTTGGGAAAAATGTTGGAAAAAATACACTACTACGCACCTAGTCCTCGACACGAACTGGGTATTCTCGGGTTGAAATTTTTCTTTTAATTCGTGAAGGGCATCCTAGACATTTACAAATCGCTCATAAACGTAATCTATGATTTAATAAAGCATTTTTAGTCAAAAAATTATTTCTAAACCCCATTCTAAAGCCTCCAAATGCACGAACTAGACTATAGTTGCTGAGAGAAGAAGACAAAAAGCGAGGGTTCTTAAGATTAAGGTTGAGTTGTTCTTCAATTCTAGGTATATAAGGCCAGCTAAAGTGTTGGATTATGTTCATCCATGCGTCCCTCCATCTACTTGAGTTAAGATCATGAGTATAACTTGACCGTAATCAGTGAGAGTCTTGCATGATGTGAGTTAGAGTCTTGAGTTGCATTGCATGGATAGTGTCCCAAATTTTGCAGTTGTTGAGTAATTGAGTTAAGTTATTGAGAATTGAGTTGAATTGTTTGAGACGAGTCAAAGAGATGAGTTTGAGTCAATTTCTATGAGATTGAGCACCAAGTTGGGTGATTGATGAGAACCCCTGAACTATGTTACCAGCATAGGATGGTTGCACGGGATATTTCTAGTGGCCTGTGTCCCAATAGAGGGATGCTATCCGAGAGAGAGAGAGAGGAGAGGTTGATGTCCTTTATCGTGGAAAGTTTAGGATGGACGTGCCAATGATGTCTTTTCGTTATGCATCACTAATGACTCATGGTGGTGGAGAGTTATGTCAATTAGAGAAACTTCCAAACAACACTTGAGATGAGCATATTCGTGATATGTGAACTGAGTTACATTAAATGCTAAGTCTATGTCTAAAGCATGATTTCAAACTTAAAACTCGCATGATTTACTTCAGTTGAGTTATGAGATGAGGAGTTGAGTCTTGAGTCGATTTGTTTTATTGAGTTTGAGCCTTATTTGTTTCCTTGAGCTATTTTACATATGGCACATTCTATGTATTGATGCCACTCCATACTGCATTATTTCATGATGTAGATACAAGAGACAGAGGACGTTAGCAGGCACATCGTTGAGAATCAGAGTTCTTGAGTTCCAACTTGGTGAGCCTCCTTGCTATTCAGAGGAGCCTTAGTTTATTTCATTGTCATTGGTATTCTTTTAAGTTGGGTAGTATGTCTTGTCATGGTACCATCTAGACGTTTAGAGTAGAGGCTTCATATACCTAAAGTAGACTATTGTTGAGTATTTCATTTTTCAGATTTGATACATTTTGAAAACTATTGATGACATCTTTTTCCTTTCTTTAAATGTTTTCACTAAGTATTCTTCCATTATTGAGTAAGATGTGATGATGAGGCTAGGTAGTTCTCTTAGGGAATAAAAAATGGTTCTTCAAGTGTCGTTCACGCAAAGGTACCTTCCCAGGGCATGACAAGTTGGTATCAGAGCATAGAGTTCAAATATTCTAGGGAGTCTATGAAGTCGTGTCTAGTAGAGTCCCATTTATGGGTGTGTTTTGCACCACAATTCATAAGCAAGAGGCTATAGGACATTAGGAAAGGTTACACTTCTTTGGTATTCTGAGTTCATGCGGTAGAGTTTAACTCTATAAGATTCTTTTTCTAATTGGTGCATTACGCATTTGCAGATCATGCCTCCGAAGCATACAATTGCCCAACTTGATGTGCGAGCTGCAAATGCTGAAAATCCTCAACCAAAAGTCCCTACTCAGATAGGGATGACGTGCTAGGACCACTGGGGTCCCACAACACCTCCTGCTCAGCCAGCCTCCACTTCAGAGGAAGACTTCAAAGGAGCCATTACGATGCTTACCCTGCTGATGGCCTCCCAGATTAACAACTGAGGTCCCTAAGCCCCTAGCTCTAGCTCTCAAGAGCCCACTGCTACAACTAGGCTCTGAGACTTCTTGAGGATCAACCTTCCAGTCTACACAGGGTTAAAAGTTGAGGAGGACCCACATAACGTTATCGGTGAGATATGCAAAGTATTAAGGGATATGCATGTAACTGAGGTTGAGGGAGTTGAACTTGTCTACTATCAACTTAAAGTGTGGCGAATGTCTAGTGTAACCAACGGGAAGATAGTCAGGGTGAGGATGCTAAGCCTGCTGAGTAGAATGAGTTTGAGAGTGCTTTCCTGATGTGCTAGTCAAGGTGAGGATGCTAAGCTTGCTGGGTAGAGTGAGTTTGAGAGTGCTTTCCTGATGTGCTATCAAAATACAACATATTTGATGCTTAAAACATAGGATTTTGTGTGTTCTCAATGTGACATTTATGGGTTTTATGTGTTTTTGGTGTTTAATTTTCACGAAAGCATGTTGGCATGATTTTTCGGACAAAATTACAGACTCTTCTAAGTTTTAATGGTTTACAGACCCTTTACAAGTTGTAGAGGATTCTACGAGTTGTAGAGTGGATTCCGTGAAGATTTTGGTGAAGTTTGATTTCTAAAGTTCAGCCATACAAGACCTATATACGAGTCGTAGATCACTCTATGACTCATATAAAGTGGTTTCGTAAAGAATTCCAGTGAATGACCAGATAATGCAAATGAAGTCTACGAGAGTACAATACGAGTTGTAAATTAGTCTACAACTTGTAAAGTGCATTTGTAGCAGTGAATTCCAAGATCTCAAGATATGAACACGAGACCCTGATTTTAACTCGTAAGTCAGTTTATGAGTAGTAAATGCCTGTCGTAGAAAGTCGTTGACCAGTTTTGCTAATTTTTAAGGACTTATATGTAAATACTATAAATAGTAATTTTTAGGTTAATTTTGAGGAGACTACAGGTGAGAAAGTCATTGGAAAGTACTTTTAGGGTTTTTTACTTGGAGACTTCAATCTTGCAGGAGAATACACTTGTGCATTCATTGTATCTTCAACTCTTGTGATTCTCAATATATTTTGGATTTTCTTGTTGTTCAGCTCAATTGGGTAAGTGATTAATTATGTTTTCTCAATTCATGATTTCTTCATCAACCCATAGCATAAGTAGCTAATCCATAACTTGGGGTTGTGGGAACCATGAAGATCTAACCAAATAAACCCAGATAATTTGCAATTCTTGGAATAGGTATTTACATGTATTACACAATGCTCTTCATTTTGCATGTTTTCTAGTTGTGACCAACATTAGAACTTGCCTAGTGTTACCTTCCCGATCCAGGTGGTAATTAATAGGAAAAGAGATTGATTAAAAGGAATCGATATGATGTGTTCTCATCTAATTAATCGAACTAGACCAAGGGGAGTATCGCGATGCAAGCCTAAGGCCTAGATGTGACACGATGAATGGGGAAGCAGAAGGAAGCCCAAACAAGCCTCTTAGCATATCAATTACACATCCTTGGTCGCGAAAGCGAAATAACAATAACCAGAGACATAAATAAGGGAAAAAGGATTAAGGGAAGTCTTGATAACCACAAAACGTTCAAGAGTTAAGCTCCTAGCATAAATACATCAATTGTTTCAACAATAGCTCTAATATAGACGAGAGCGAGGACCAAGACACCTTTCGGGCTTACCCTCATAGTATCAAGTGTTCAACATAAAGAGATAATAACTAGTAAGAGTAGCATAGCTAGTATTCCCAGACTTGAGGACTTACCAGAGCTTATCTTTCAAAATACCAAAACTAGCCACGTGGAGGATGACCGAGAGGTTCTCCGGTTCCTACAGGCTAACATCATGTAGGCATAGAATATGCGTTAGTAAATTTGAATGTACTAAGTATGTAGGATGCAATGCAACAAGACATAAGCCAATATAGTCAAAATGCATAATCATAAGCAATGTATAAGTATAATATCAATATCACATGCATGATCAATGCTAGAAGTAAACATGTTTGTAAATCATATAACTTGTACAAAACATAATACATGTGCGGGAAGAGACCATAATCATAGACAAAACAAGCTATTACTTAGAATCCAAGGCATGTCACCCCCTTGAAAAGTTATTGAGGTATTTTGCCCTCAACATAGTAGTACGAGCATATCACCCCCTGACAAGGTTGTCAAGGTGTCTACCCCTTAACAAGGTAGTACCGGCATGTAACCCCCTGACAAGGTGGTCGAGGTATCTACCCCCCAACAAGGTAGTATGGGCATGTCACCCCCCGACAAGGTGGTCAGGGTATCTACCCCTCAACATGGTAGTATGGACATGTCACCTCCCGATAAGGTGGTCAAAGTATCTACCCCACAACATGGTAGTACGAGCATGTCACCCCCCGATAAGGTGGTTGAGGCATGTCACCCCCTCAACAAGGTGATTATGCATGTCACCCCAAACAAGGTGCGGTCAATTGCATTATTATAGATACTTTTCATAAATTCGATGCGTACATACCATCCCTTAATCATCATAAACTCACTTGACTTGTAAATCATGTAATAGACCATCAATAACTTGAGAATCCTTGTCAAGACATTATATCAAATGCTTGGTGGGTCTGCAATGCTAGTTCAAAATCATGCCATTCAAGAATGAAATAATATGATAAAATTCAATGTAAATCAACCCACCAACACATAGTAAAACCCTCATGTAAGATACTTTAAAATCCATCATCAAATCTCATAATATATCATAGTTTCATAACTCAAAACATGCATAGTCTCAATAGACAAAACCAATTCATAGTATAGGCTTGGAATAGATAAACATGCATAATCAATCCATATTTCACAAAACCCCAATATAATTTGTAATCAAAATCCATAATCAGATATACCCATAGATGATTCAACTTGAAAATATGTAATTTTTATAAAAAGGAGAACTGGGCTCCATGGGTGAAAGGATCCAATGGATGAAACCCACATACCTTAAACTTTGATTTTCTTGATGTAGACTTGAAGCTTGAATGGAGTTCTTAATATCTGGAATTAAGCTTGGGACACTTGAATTTTGATGAAATATTTTGTTAAGTCTTGGAAAGGGTTTTGAGTGTGTCTTAGGTGATATAGAGTTGCAAAATGGCTAAGTATAGGTGTTTTAATGCATGTGTGGAGATGGGGCTATGACCCACAGTCCTTGGGATGAAATGAAAAAGTCAAGGAAAAACTGTACTAGTCCGCATCACAGGTGCAAATCGGACCTAACATGAATGTCACTCCAACACAGATCCACCCCCCAGCGCATCGCGGCCAGAGTGCAGATGGCTACTAGAATTCAAATTTTTGCAAAAATTATTTTTCGCTATGTGTCTTCTAAAATTGAAGTTATATCCATTTCCCACTCAGTTTTTCCCCTAATTAAGAATATGAAGTCGGATTTTTGATATCACGCACGAATTTTGAGATATATAGAAATTACAATTATGGGCATTTTCGAAGCACATTTTTGGGGAGTTTCAGGGAGGTTGACTGAGACTATAGGTAATGGTTAGTATTGCATACTATGGAGATGGGCCAAGTCATATAGTGAAATTTGCCTTTCACCTTTGACCAAAGGGCTTGGTGAATTTAAATTACCATCCTACATGCTATACTCTAGTCTAGAATTGGGTTATCCAGGGATATTGAGTTGTTGAATCATGGTGAACGAAATTCTGAAGTTGCTCTCTATTATTAATTTTGCTTTAGTTAGTTTAATTTAATTTCTTGTTGAATATTGCAAACTCCGCCCCCCTTCTCCCAGGAGAATTGAGTTGTTAATTACTTGAATTACATATTGGTGAATTCGTTGTAAGTCTCTATATTCTCTATCAGATTCGACCCTAACCTTGGTTAGGTTTTATATTTGACAATGACTGCTTTATCCTCCAAAAGAGAGGTGTAACTTGGGTTTGATCAAAGATTATGGCACCGTTGCCAGGGAATCCTTTTATTTTGTTTTTGTTTCTTTGCAGGGTATACTAGTAGTGTATGTGCAACAGTAGGAGTTAAGGCATTCCCTTAAATCCACTTCATCCAGAGATCCAAGGAATTACAAGGAGAATGACCCAAGAAAATGCTAACATCGTGGGTAATGCAGCCTTGAATCGAAATGTTAATGATGATGATCGGAATGACAACCCACCTCCTTTGGCGAATATTCCATAGCCTCGGGATTTCAATGGCAATGCTTAGCGGTGGAATCAATATAGGTTGAACCCCATGGCTATGGATGTGACTCGGGCTATTGTGTTGCCACCACTATCGGCTGACACAAAGTTCAGAGTTTCTAGTGAGTTACTTCAAATGCGACAAAATGATGGATTATTTGCAGGCCTACCATCAGAGGATCCACATAGCCACTTGCACAATATGAAATTTGTTTGTAAGAGTGTGATGGGGACACATAATCCTTTAGTGGATGTTGTGGGACTTCGTGTCTTCCTATTATCTCTATGAGTAATGTTATGTTCTAGCTATCTATGCTCCCACAGGGTTCAATTACTAGTTGGGCATATTTGCATAAAGCATTTTTGGAGAGGTAATTCCATAGGTCGAAGAAGCTCAAGTTAAAAGATCGGATCAACAACTTTGAGCAACTTCCTTGTGATTCAATTAGCACTACATGGGAGAGGTTTACTAAGTGTTTGAGGAGCATCCCTGACCACATGATAGTTGATGATACATTGGTAGAGATCTTTTACGGTGCCCTTAATGAGAATAGTCAATCCTGTGCCGACATCATTATGGGGAGCATGTTTTTAGATCAACCATTTGCAAGGATTACTGGAACGTATAGAACAAGCAGTCAAGATGAACCATGCATGGGCATAATGGGATAGAGCTTCTATGAGAAGTTCATGTTATGTTAATGTTGGTTCAGAGCAAGCTAAGATCAATGAGGAGATTATGCAACAACTTGCTCAAATTCTCACAAGTATGGATGTTGTGTTCAAACAGAATCAGGAAAGAGTGACTGTTGTAGTTCATCAACCTCCATATGTACCCACGTTTAAGAAGTCTTATTTTTGAGGAGGACGCTTGCTTTATAAATGATCAGATAGGAGGTTTCTGGACCAATGCTTAAGGATCCAATCAAGACTATTTGCGCCAAGGTCAAGGAAACCAAGGTCAAAACTATTGTAGAGATGGAGCTTATAGAGACAATCGAGGTGGTTATTATGAGAGGAATAGGGGTCCAGAAGCAGATTGCGGCAGAAGAGATGGTTTTAGAAATGGTCCATATGTGCCACCACATAACCGAGACATGGATAGAAGCAATTCTAGAATGGAGGAGATGTTTAATCGTTTGTTAAAGAAGGCCGAAACATAAGATGAAACTCTAAGGAGCATGAAATCCAATATTTCAAGCATTGATCAAAAGATAGAGTCTCATTCTGTGGCTATTAAACTGCTTGAGCAACATTTTATCATGTGTCAACTCAGTTGAATCAGCATCAAAAGGGTAGATTGTCTAGCAACCCAGTTGAAAATCCAAAGAATGAAGGGAAATATATGAAGGTTACTAGTAGAGGTGCAAGAGTACCATTGATGATCCTCTTATGCTGGCTGATGTAGAAGATGTTCATGTGAAGATAGTTGCAGATAAGTATGTGGTTAAAGGAGATGATTGTATCAAATATGGGGTGGTGAGGTAGCTAAAGAGCCATAGAAGTATAAGCCCATCCCAAGACCTCCTTCTTTCCCTCGAAAACTCAAAAAGAGGTAGGAAAAAGGCAAGTTCAAACACTTTCTCTTTATGCTTAAGAAACTATCCATCAACATCCCTCTGATTTATGTTTTGGAGAAAATGTCGGGTTATGCAAAATATCTAAAGAATTTGGTTACCAAAAAGAACACAGTGAGTCAGGAGCTTCCTCAAGAGCTTCAACATTATAGTGCTATCACTACTAAGTCCTTGGTTGAAAAGCATGAAGACCTAGGTGCTTTCACTATACCTTATGCTATAGGGGTTGTAGAGTTCACAAGGTCACTACGTGATTTGGGTGCAAGTATCCATTTGATGCCACTTGTGGTTTAAAAGAAGCTTGACTTGGGTGCCCCTACCCCTACTAACATGCGGTTGTTGATGGTAGATAGAACAGTGAAGAAACCTGTGGGGATGCTCTATGGAATGTTGGTAAAGGTAGAAAAATTCATATTTCGTGCAGACTTTATGATTCTAGACTACGAGGTCGATTTTAAAGTTCCGATCATCTTGGGAAGACCATTCCTAGACATGGGACAAGCTCTAGTGGATATGAAGGTGGATAAACTCTGGTTTAGAGTGAATGATGAAGATGTTATCTTTGATATCCTTCAGTCCATGAAGCATCCTGATGAGTTGAAAAGTGAGGTTTGGGCAATTGGTGAAGTCGAGTAGCCAATTTGTCTAAGTTATATTGCGACTATAAATCAAGTGCTACATCAAAGTCAACCCAAGGATTTTTGATGTTTTAGCTAGTTTTGAGTTTATTTTCTATTTTTGGATTCTTAGGTAGTTGTTTGATTGTGTTTTGATTACTATTTTTCACATTGAATTTGTTGCGTATAGGGTGCAAGTAAATTTTATGAAGAGTATGTAGGTAAAAGACTAAGGCAGTAGATTTTGCTAAGAAATGCATCAGGTATAGTTTCTACGACTGGGCTTATGAGTCGTATTGCTCTTTACAACTCATAACCCCATCTCATAGAGATTTCCAGTGAGCATGAACAGTGTGCACTCAACCCATGAACTAACTTTATGACTCGTAGATCAAATTGTTATTCATGAATGGGGTTTGTGGAACTTGGTAAGAGTCTAAATTTTTTCTATGTGTTGAGAGGTCTATGATACTAGGACTTATAAGTTGTAGATCTATCTATGACTCGTAGTCCGGGTTTCATAGAACTAAGCCCAGTAATTTTAACCTATGATCCTGTAAAGGTATAAAAATGGGGTCAAAATATTTTGACCCCACTTTTACCCTAATTGACCAAAATTTCCTAAATTTCTCCCTTTCCCTTTATGTTCGATCAATTTTACGGCCATCATCACCTATTTTCCCACATGTTTTCAGGCTAAATCTAGGATTTACTTTTTACCTTATCTCCTCCTCAAGTTCATCACTATTATTTCTAAGTTCTTAGATTACTTTTAACCTCCGAATTTGCTTTGTTCTTAATTGTGGCATGTGATAATCATGATAAGCTTGGTGTTTAAACATGAAATTCTTGGTTTAATGTGAATTGTGAATGCAAAATTTGAATTGCCCTGGGTTAATTTGATAAATTGATCCTGGAAATTGGGTGTTTTGACTCTATTAGATATTGAATGCTATGCTTCTCGAATCATTACACATGCTTAAGGGAATGATAGTGCATAACTTTCGATTGTTAGTTGTTGGGTTTGGTCTTGGGCATGCGAGTTTATGTGAGTCGAATAGGAAGGTGATATGAAAGGAAGTTTATATTAAATTGTTTTCGATGGCATGATTTTATGTTGAAATATTCATGGTTATTGGTTGTTGTATGCTAAACATGTGAGTGGGCATATGCTTCAATGCTGGTAGAATTTAGGATTGAATATGTTCTTAGGGTCCGTGTGATGAACTTAGATAGGACTAGTACCTGAAATTTCTTATTCACGAGAGTCTTTTACGACTCGTAGATTACTCTATGAGTCGAAATTACCCCTCATGGGAAATTCCATACACTTGATAATCTGGGCATTCATCAGATAAGACCTTCTATAAGTCATATATCACTTTACGACTCATAGATAGGTCTCGTAGATCCTTGCTTGTTTCTGAATTACTCTCTGAAATTGTATACAACCCAAGTTTACAACTCATGAAACACTTTATGAGTCGTACCTAGGTCTTGTAAACTTTTCCAGTGCACATTATTGTTATGAAGCACTGGTATACAAGAGCACTTTATGACTCATAGTGCTCACTACGACTCGTAAAGGGGCCTTCGTAGACCCATCTGCAACTAACTCAAATCAATTTTGCTTTTTATTTCTTAATTGTTGAGGATGATATTGGTTCATCTATGTTTAGTTTTCAGACACTATGGCCCCAAGAATAAATCGTTCGAGGATTGAGGCTTTTAGGAGGAAGCTCAGAGATTAGCCCACATATGACGATCGTTCGGGTGATGATAAGACCCCTTAACTGAGTGAGTTATTGGAGATATATGATGCCCAGCCTAACCCAGAGATACCTCAACAACATACTAGAGTTGTTGCTAGGCGTGGGCAGCTTCTGGTTTAGAGCGATAGTCCTTCCTAATCTGACGAGTAAGGTAGGAAGGAGACGGGGAGTAGCATGCCCCAGATAACCCCTTCTAGGGAGGAGTGGAGTTCAGTGGGGGCCTTCAAGGATAGAGGATATGTTGAATCCTCTATCGTGTCATTTTCATCATCAGCATGGATGCTACTACTCACCAATGGTGCATCGAGGATATAAAGGCCATATTTTTGGAGGGCATTCAGCCCAAGGAGCGGGGCGAACCCACCCGTTTGATATATGAGGAGCCCAAGGTCATATATTATTGACTAAACTATGTACTAGTTTTGAAGGACATAATGATACGTCATGGGCTCAAGTGGTTGATAGAGGCACTTGGTAGGCACTCCCCGATTATGGTACAGGATTTTTATGCATCTTATGCCACCACAATTCAACATAATCTTCCTAAGGGAAAGAGACCAATCACTTAGACCAGATTAACAGAGGTACGGCTGAGATGGGTTGTAGATCACATTGCGGAGTAGGGACCAAAGTCTACTTGGATCACCACCCATACGGAGCCTATTGTCAAGGCTTCACTCTCTTTCCCCACCAAGTTTTGGTGGACTGCGATTAGATCACGCATCCGACCAAAATTGGCAGATAATGCACTTATGTCGGAGCATGCGATATTGGTTGCTAGCATCTTGGCTAGCTACAACATTGATTGGGCTCGACTCATAGCAGAGCACATACATGAGTCAGCACTCAAGAGGGCGACCTACATCTAGTTTCTGATTTTGATGTGCAGACTCTATCTTGACTCTAGGGTGGATATTTCACAACAGCTAGACCAGTCAGTTGAGGCCCAACATACCTTGGTGCCCAAACTCATAAAGGCTGATGAGAACCCGGTGGCACTCTTGCGAGCACAGCCTCCACCACCACCACAGATGTTTGCCCTAGAGCCACCACTTGTGGGTTCAATGAATTCCACCACCATACTATTGAAGCTACTACTAATGAGAGACCTAAGCAGCTCGAGGCATTCGATATTGAGAGTGGTCCTACTACAACTGCTCTTGCACCAGAGCCACCACTTCACAACCATCTACACTGGTCATGGTTTATGTGTCTGCTGTTTCTATTCAGGCCATAGCACAGCGATTATCATATACTGAAGCCCAGTTATCTCAATTTATCCAGTAGCTCAGGCCATGGGTTCAGAAGGCTATTGTGGATTAAGAGAAGTGGAGTCGGGCATTCATTATGTCTATTATTTACGAGCGTATATCTAAAGTATACACCTGTATCGATGCCTTTGAGGATTGTGTTTAGAAGAGGTTAGCCGAGGCTTAGCCTTCAGATTTGTCAGCCGCCCATCAAGAGATTGAGAAGCTTAGGACTGATATGACAACTTCATTTGCAATGCTTGTGACACCACCCACGACTATATCTACGAAGCCACTATTTGATTTATTTGCCTCTACGGAGCCTTCACAGACTTCTCTCGGGAAGATACCTTGCACAGATACAGATCTAGATGAGAGGAATGTACATGCAAATATTTTCAAGGATGATAAGGATACAGAGGATGATGTTGGGCTGGCTTTGAGGACATCGAGGTGCAAGGAGGAGATGAGACTGGCTCATGAGCATGATTAGGTAAGGGGTATTGGTCCCTATGGACAGAGTATAGCAGTTGAGGATACTAGCCCGCAGGAGGAGGATATCCAGACTCAACCACAGACTAGTGCTTAGGCACTGCAGTATGTTTTCTAAACCCTACTTATTCTATTTTCACTTGATTTGTTGCATTAAGGATAATGCACAATTTTTTCGATGGGGTGTGGGTAGTTATGAGCCTTGGTGAAATTTGAGTAGCTTATGTTCCATAACTACCCCAAATTTTGATCCCGAGGTTTTCTTGTCTGTGTTCTTTTTTTCCTCGTGGATATTTAATTTTTGTTGAACTGACACATTTAGGATATTTAGATAATATTTTTAGCATATATTACTAATACTTATGGCATATAGCATGTTTTTATGTTTTGTTTTGAAAATTGGTACCCACCAAAAAAATTTGATTAGTAGTTAAATGTTTACCATGCATGTTTAGGTGTTTGGCAATAGTTGCCTTGATAAGTGAGGTAATTGAGATATGAAGCATGATTTTTGAGTTGCTTGTTAATAATGTATGTAATGCCATGTGAGTGTGATTTTATTTTGCTAGATTCGTGCATTTTGTGCTAATTCAGAACTTTCCCTATTAATTTAAGATTTTAGATTAAATGGATTAGGAAGGGATCTTCATCCATTGTTCTTTAAATTAGTCCACTTTAGCCTAAAAATTACCAAGAAAATGAAGTTTTATCCCTTCTTCCAAATATTTGAGCCTTACATGTACTAATTCTTTCAAAAACACCTAATTAGCCTAACCTTGTCTAGTGAAAATACCATAAAATTGGCACTGGTCTATCCTTGAGCATCGTGAACCTTGATTGAGCCAAATAACCTAAGTTGAGGGTGGGTACCAAACGTTGCCCTGGTTTGGGGAATAGATTTTGTGCACTTCAATGCAGGCTAAAAGCCTAAGTTGAGGGTGGCCAGTGTAGGTGTAATATCACAAAAATAAGGTGGTGACTTGGGAATGAGGAGAAAGAGAAGAAAATCATATACCGAGTGCAAGAAAAAAACGAAAAAGATGCCTTAGATTGAGTTAAAAGCAAAATGAAGTGTAAAAATGAGGTGAAAACTGAAAAATAAGAAGAAAATACCCAGAAAAGCTTGAATGTAGAAAATGGGAGGATAAGGTGAAAATATTCGAGTTGGTAAGGTGAAAGTGATGAAAAACATAGTTCAAGGATGGGTTTTAGTCACTATTTTTTCAAAATGGCATACCAATGCCCCTTGAGCCTATATTACAAACCTAGAAGTCCTAATGTGATCCTAGTCCGGTTGGCTGAAAATCTGAGTCATGAGTATAGGGGCAAGGCTATAGTATTAGTCATGATGCATGAACATCTTTTGTGAGAGTGAGTGTGTTTGCACAGTCCCAAAGCTAAATTTTGAAATTATCATTGAGTGTCAAAAATGGGACTTCTTGTGAGGGCTTTTGCATTGCACTATTAGTATTTGACTTGTTTAGTGGTTGTGGACTATTGATATTCCCTTGCTTGTCATAGTTGTGCTGTCAAAAGCACTAGTGTGTTTTTGTTTGCTAAATAACTATCTGATTTTGTTTTGAAAAGTTGGTATAGGTACCTGAGTTTGAATTATATATGATGTATCTCATTGGGTTGAGGTCTTTGTGTTGCTATATTATCTATATAGATTGAGTCATCTATTGAGGACAAGCAATAATTTTTAGTTAAGGAAGTTGATGTGCAATCAAAATATAACACATTTGATGCTTAAAACTTAAAATTTTGTGTGTTCTCAATGTGACAATTATGGTTTTTATATGATTTTGGTATTTAGTTTGCAGGAAAGTAGGTTGGCATGATTTTTGGGGCAAAACTGCAGACTCTTCTGGTTTTTGATGGTTTACGGATCCTCTATGAGTCGTAGAGGATTCTATGAGTCATAAAGTGGGTTCCGTGAAGATTTATAGTGAAGTTTGATTTTGTGAAGTTCATCCATACAAGACCTATATACAAGTTGTAGATCACTCTACGAGTCATATAGAGTGGTTTCGTGAAGAATTTCAGTAAAGGACAAGTTGATGCAGATGAAGTCTACGAGAGTACAGTATTAGCCATGAATCAGTATACAACTCCTAAAGTAGAGCCACAGTAGTGAAGTCCAAGATCTCAAGAGCTGAACACGAGATTCCGATTATGAGTCGTTAGTCAGTTTACGAGTCATAAATGTCTATCGTAGAAATTTGCCGACCAGTTTTTCTAATTTTTAAGGACTTGTTGTAAATACGATAAATAGTAATTTTTAGGTTAATTTTAAGGAGAGAACGTCATTAGAATTTACGTTTAAGGTTTTTTACTTGAAGAATTCAATCTTGGAGGTGAATACACTTGTGTATTCATTGTATCTTCAAATCTTGTGATTCTCAATATATTTTGGACTTGGTTGTTCTTCAAATCAATTGGGTAAGTGATTAATTATGTTTTCTCAATTCATGATTTCTTCATCTACCCATAGTATGAGTAGCTAAATCCATAACTTGGGGTTGTGAAAACCATGAATATATAACCAAATAAACCCAGATAATTTGCAATTCTAGGAATGGGTATTTACATATATTAATAAATTCTCTATATTTTCATGTTTTCTAGTGGTCGCCAAAATTAGAACTTGTCTGGTGTTACCTTCCTTATCCAGGTGGTAATGAATAGGAAAAGAGATTGATTTATAGAATTTGATGATGCGTTCTCATCTAATCAACCTAACTAGACCAACAGGACATTGACTGGGACTACAGGTAATGGTTAGTATTGTACACTATGAATATGGGTCAAGTCACATAGTGAAATTCGCTCTCACCTTTGACAACAGTGCTTGATGGACTTAAATTACTGTCCTACGTGCTATACTCTAGTCGAGAGTTGGGTTATCTAGGGATATTGAGTTGGTAAATCATGGAGAAAACAATTCCCAAGTTGCTCTCTATTATTAATTATCTCATGCTTTAGCTAGCTTAGTTTAATTTCTTGTTGAATAATGCATTCCCCCCTCCCCCCCCCTTGGGGGAATTGAGTTATTAATTACTCGAATTGCATAATGTTCAATTAGTTGTGAGTCTTCATATTCTCTGTCGGATTGCAACCTAACCTTGGTTAGGTTATATATTTTACAATGACTTCTTTGTCCTCCAAAAGAGAGGTGTAGCTTGGGCATGATCATTTCCTCGGCCACTTCATTCCCCAAGAGTTAAGGGAGACAAAGGTTGAAGATTTCATGAACCTAAAACAAGAGGGAATGACCATCAAAGAGTATAACGTCAAGTTTGTTAAGTTGTCTAGGTATGCTCAAGAGATAATCTAGGACATGAGGGCAAGGGTAAGAAAACTTGTATCTGGGTTGGGTAAATAGTCAAAGAGGGAGTGCAAGGCAGCAATGTTGATCCCGGGTGTGGATATCTCCAGAATCATGGTATATGCCTAGCAAACTGAAAAGGACAAGAACAAAGATAGAGAAGAGAATTTTATCAAAAAGGGCAAGTCGACTTGGCACGAGCCTAGTTAGCACAAACAAGATAAGGAAGATAGATCTTACTTTTAGAAGAGGCATTCGGGGTATGCACCATCATCAGCCAGTGCACCAAATCCCAACATCAGGTATGATCAAAGATCCCAAGGTCAGTAGAAATTTAGAGTCCACGGTTCGTAGGCCAGTGTGACCCTTAGCTCAAAGGGAAACCACCTTGTGGGAAGTGTGGCAGGATGCATTTGGTAGAGTGCAAGGATGGAGGAAATGCTTCCTATGAGTATGGCTAGATACGTCACTTCATGAAATAATGTCCACTTTGGGGAAACAAGGCACAGTCTTCTACTACGATGTCACTACCCAGGGGTAACCAAAAAGGTGCCACCTCGGGGACAATCAGAGAAATGATCCATCTTATGCAATGGGGAACTGACAGGACCAAGAGGTTCCACCAGATGTCATGACAGGTATGCTTCAAGTCTTTACCTTCGATTGTTATGCTTTGCTTGATCTAGGGGCGACAATGTCCTTTGTGATGCCATATGTGACTAGAAAAATTGAGATTTCTCCTGAGGGTTTACTTGATCCTTTCCCTGTTTCTACTCTTATTGGTTTTTCTAACATACCTAAGAGAATTTATAGGGATTTTATGGTGTATATTTACCATAGGGATACTCTTGCTGATTTGGTTGAGTTAGAGATGATTGACTTTAATGTAATCCTTGGTATGGACTGGCTTCACGCTTGTTATGCCTCTGTTGACTGTAGAACCCGAACTGTCAAATTCTAGTTTCCAAATGAGCTTGTTATGGAATGGAGGGGAGATTCTATTGCACCTAAGGGCAAGTATATTTCTTATCTTAGAGATAGAAAGTTAATCTCTAAAGGGTGTATCTACTATCTCATCCGAGTCAAGTCTGATGATGGTGAGCCTCCTACTCTTGACTCAGTCCTGATTGTGAGTGAGTTTTCGAAAGTGTTTCCTGAGGATTTACCCAGAGTCCCTACTGATAAAGAGATCAACTTCAGGATTGATGTTCTTCTCAATACCAAGCCTATCTCAATTACACCTTATAGGATGGCCCCCACTAAGTTAAAAGAGTTCAAAGAGCAGTTGAGGGATTTGTAAGAGAAGGGCTTTATCAGGATGAGTGTTTCTCCATGGGGTGCTCCCGTCCAGTTTGTGCAAAAGAAAGATAGGTCTCTCAGGCTATGCACAGATTATGGGCAACTGAATAAGGTCACGATCAAGAATAAATATCTTCTCCCAAGGATAAATGATCTGTTTGACCAACTTTAGGGTGCCTCTTGTTTCACAAAGATAGACCTCAGATTTGGCTATCATCAGTTGAAAGTGAGGGAATGTGACATCCCAAAGACAGTCTTTAGGACTAGATATGGCCACTTTGAGTTCTTGTTCATGTCCTGTATGTTGGCGAATGCACCTGCAACCTTTATGGAATTGATGAATAAGTGTTCAGACCATATCTTGACATGTTTCTAATTGTGATCATCGATGACATTCTAATGTATTCGAAGGATGAGGAGGAGCATGTTAATCACCTCAAAATTGTCCTTCAGACCCATAAGGACCATGTGTTGTATGCAAAGTTCTCGAAATATGAGTTTTATCTCAAGCCAATGGCTTTCCTAGGCCATGTTTTTTTTGGGAAATGGTATCCGAGTAGATGCCCAGAAGATTAAAATGGTTAAGAATTGGCCCAGACCGACATCGCCAGTGGACATAAGAAGTTTCTTCGGGTTGGCAGGCTACTACTATAGGTTTGTTGATGGGGTTTTTTCCTTATCCACGTCATTGACCTAGTTAACTCAGAAAAAGGTCAAGTTTCAGTGGTATGAGGAGTGTTAGAAGAACTTCCAAGAGTTGAAGACTAGATTGACTATTGCACCCATTTTAACATTGTCCGATGTGATGGAGGACTTTGTAATATATTGTGATGCGCTCAAAGTAAGGTTGGAATATGTGTTGATGTAGACAGGTAAAGTGTTAGCCTATTCTTCTAGAGAACTTAAGGTTCATGAGAGGAACTATCTAACCCCTGATCTTGAGTTGTTGGCGGTGGTGTTTGCACTTAAAATCTAGAATCACTACTTTTATAGAGTGTATGTGGATATGTTCACTGACTACAAGAGCTTGCAATAGGTTTTCAATCAGAGAGAGATCAACCTAAGGCAAAGTAGATGGTTGGAGTTAGTTAAGGATTATGACATGAGCATTCTCTATCACCCAGGTAAGGCTAACATTGTTGTTGATACTCTTAACAAGTTATCTATGGGTAGCAATGCCCATGTGGAGGAAGGAAAGAAAGAGTTAGTGAAGGAAGTGCATATATTGGCTTGATTGGGAGTTTAACTCGATGAGAATCACGAGGAAGGAGTCAATGTCACGAGTGGGTCTGCATCATCCCTTATGGTAGAAGTGAAAAAGAAGCAAGATTGAGATTCTGTCATACTCCAATTGAAGGACGTTGTCCATAAATAGAAAGTGATGGTCTTCTCCAAAGGGAGAGATGGGGTGTTGAGATACCAGAGTAAGTTATATGTTCCCAATGTTGATGGTGTTCGACAGAGAATCATGGTAAGCTCGTAGCTCTATGTATTCCATTCATCCTGGCTCCACCAACATGTACCATGACTTGAGAGAAGTCTATTGGTGGAATGGAATGAAGAGGTATATCGCCGAGTTTGTATAAATGTGCCCAAATTGTCAGCAAGTGAAAGTTGAGCATCAAAGGTCATATGGATTAGCTCAAAACTTTGAGATTCTTGAATAGAAGTGGGAGATCATTAATATGGACTTCATTATTGGTCTATCGATGTCTCGAAAGTAGCATGATTTGATATGGGTGATCGTGGATAGGATGACATAATCAACTCACTTCTTAGCGATTAAGACAACTAACACTATCGAGGAGTATGCCAGGTTGTACATCCACGTGATTATGAGGTTGCATGGAGTTCCCTTGTCCATCCTCTCGAACAGTGAGGCTCAATTAACCTTCTAATTTTGGAGATCTTTCCATATGTGATTGGGTACTAAGGTAAATCTGAGTACAATATTTCACCCACAAACAAATGGCCAGGAAGAATGCACCATTCAGACGTTAGAGATATGTTGAGAGCTTGTGTCCTCGACTTCAAAGGAAATTAGAATGACCATCTACCATTGATTAAATTTGCATATAACAATAGTTACCATGCAAGCATTCAAATAGCCCCCTATGAAGCTTTGTGTGGGAGGAGATATACATCACCAATTGGGTGGTTCAAGGTCGGAGAAGCTAAGTTAATTGGACCTGATCTTGTCTACCAATCAATGGATAAAGTTAAGGTCATTAAAAATAGAGGTCGAAAAGTGATAGAGCCGCCAAAAGTCTTACACCAATGTGAGGAGGAAAAACTTAGAGTTTGTGGTGAATAATTGGGTGTACTTAAAGGTGTCACCCATGAATGGTGGCATGAGGTTTGGGAAGAAAGGCAAATTAATTCCTAGCTATATTGGCCCTTACTAGATCGTGAGGAGGATTAGCAAGGTTTCATATGAGTTAAAGTTGCTTTCTGAATTAGTTGTGATTCATCAAGTACTCCATTTCTTGATGTTGAAGAAGTGCTTGGAAGATCCTGCCTTGGTTATCCATGTTGAGAACATTGGATTTAAAGATAGCTTTTCATACAAAGAGATTCCAATCCAAATCCTTGATCATCAGGTTCACAAGTTGAGAACCAAAAAGATCACCTCAATCAAAGTCATATGGAGAAATCAATTTGTTAAGGAAGCCACGTAGGAAATTGACGAGGATATGAGGGATAAATACATGTACCTATTTGTGCCTAATGACGAGGATGTTGAAGGTAATGTCCCTATCCTTAACTGAATTGACATTTCTTTCCTTGAGTTGATATGTCTGTTCTTGATTCTGAGTAGAGTTTTTTGAAGACAATGAGGAGTCGAGAGAGTTTGAGTGTTGAGTAAGTAATGAGATGAGTTTTAAGTCTATTTATGCTTTCATACCCACCTCTATTGATCATTTGAGGATGACCGTTAGAGGAGAGATGTGCACATAACGCGTCTTCCCATGATCTGATTGTAAATCTGAGTGCAATCAGCGTGAAAAATTAAGCGAAGAAATGGTCTTAGTCGATTTTTAGAGTAAACCAGATAAAAAATAATTTTTTGAACCAAAAATTGAAACAGTGTTAGTATGCGTCAGGGTTGTGACGCGCCTTGGTCTTGGAACCACACTTATATCCTTTTCAACAGGGACTGGAAAAACTCATTCGGAAAAAATTTTGGAAAAAATACACAACTGCGAGCCCCCTCTGCAACATGGACTGGGTATTTCTAGGTTGAGATTTTTCTTTTAATTCGTGAAGGGCATCCTAGACATTTCTCAATCCCTCATAGACATAAACAATGATTTAATAAAGCATTTTAAGTCGAAAAGGGGTTTCTAAACCCCATACTAAAGCCTCCAAAAGCATTAACTAAACTAGAATTGTTGAGAGAAGAAGAGAAGAAGTGAGGGTTCTTGAGTTCAGGGTTGAGTTGTTCTTTAATTCTAGGTATATAAGGCCACCTAAAGAGTTGGATTATGTTCATCCACGCGCCCCTCCATTTACTTGAGTTAAGATCATGAGTATAAATCGCATATTTTAAATCCTGTGGTTCTTGAGACCCGAATTCTTGTACACGTTGGTGTTTTCATAAATATACTAGAGTCATTTTATGAGTTGCATTGTTATTTCCATGAAGTATGAATGTTATCTGAATTCTTGATACACTACCCCTAAATTTAGTTTTTTCTTTGCTTACTGACTAAATTGAAAATTATGAATTAAATTGAACCTGAGAAATATGTTTTCTTATTTTATATATGTATGTAAAGAATTTACATATCTATTATGTCTTATATGTTGAGCCTGGATTATATGATGCACTTGACCATAATCGGTGAGAGTCTTGCATGATGTGAGTTAGAGTCTTGAGTAGCATTGTATGAATGGTGTCCCAAATTATGGAGTTGTTAAGTAATTGAGTTGAGTTATTGAGAATTGAGTTGACTTGTTAGAGATGAGTCAAAAAAATGAGTTTGAGTCAATTTTTATGAGCATATTGTAGTCTTGGAAGTAGTATTAAGCAACGAGTTGGGTGATTGAAGAGCACCCCATAACTATGGTGCCAGTGTAGGATGGTCGCCCAGGATAATTCTGGTAGCCCATGTCCCAGTAGAGGGACACTCTCTTGGAATCCGAGAGAGAGAGAGAGGAGAGGTTGATGTCCTTTACCATGGCAAGTTTAGGACGGATGTGATAACAATGTCTTTTCATTGTGCATAACCAATGACTCATGATGGTGAAGAGTTATGTCAGTTAGAGAAACTTCCAAGCAATACATGAGATGAGCAAATTTGTGATTTGTAAACTGAGTTGCATTAAACACTGAGTCTATTTGTAAAGCATGATTTCAAACTTAAAACTCGCATGATTTACTTGAGTTGAGTTATGAGATGAGGAGTTGAGTCTTGAGTCGATTCATTTGATTGAGTTTGAGCCTTATTTGTTTACTTGAGCTATTTTACATACTGTACTTTCACATACTGACGCCACTTGGTACTACATCATTTCATGATGCAGATACAGGAGATAGAGGACTTCAGTATGTGCACCATTGAGGTTCAAAGTTCTTGAGTTCCAGCCTTGGTGAGCCTCCTTGCTATTCGAAGGAGCCTTAGTTTTTTTCAGTATCATTGTTATTCCCTTGATTTGGGTAGCCATGGCTTGTCATGGCGCTATCTAGACTTTTAGAGTAGAGGCTTCATAGACCTAGAGTAGAGTATTGTTGAGTATTTCATTTTTCAGACTTGATCTATTTTGAAAACTATTTATGACATCTTTGTCCTTTCTTTAAATGTTTGCACTAAGTATTCTTCCGTTGTTGAGTAAGATGTGACGATGAGGCCAAGTGGTTCTCTTGGGGGATCAACAATGGTTCTTCATATGCCGACCATGCCAAGGATACCCTCCTGGAGCATGACAAACACATATGAACCAATGCATATATTCATCAAATTGGAAAGTACAGACAAGAGGTATGCCTTATGTAATTTTGAGTTCTACTTATGGATATCTTAGTTTTTTCCTTTTTGGTTGTTCAGTAGCTTATGTTCTTGTTAAAGACTAAACAAATGTTGTCAAACAAATTAATGTCAAGGTCAATGAAGTTAATAACCTAACCGTTGGAGAGCGTATTATTGTGAACTTCGATGACTATAATGCAATATATGGTAAAGTGCAAGGATTGCTCGCTGGATATTATGGATCATTGGCAGTTGATTGTAACTTGTTCCCAATTAGTTTTGAGAGGTGGTCAGCACCATTAGGTATGCAGGTATAAGTGTTCTTAT
>JAOTQR010116842.1:0-24681 GCA_025774065.1 Solanum ossicruentum | reverse complement strand
CTTGTTCTTTGAGAATTTATCTTTAAACCTTTACTAGTTCATAGTTTGAGGTATAAAGTACTTTCTTATTGTGATATCTTTGATTTCTTTTTGGTACTCTTTAGAAGGTGATTAGTTTACATACTAATTATTGTCTTAAGTTACTTATAAAGTGGTCAAGATTCAAAACTAATGTTTTGATTCGTTTTCTCAATTAAAGGTGTTTGATTTCTTCCATAAATATTTACGTTGTTACTTGGATCTTTTCAAGGCCTTAGAATATCAATTCCTTGGAAAGTCTTGGATCTTTCCACTGAATTTCCCATATCTTTAATTATTTTTTATCTTTCTTTTTGTTGTTGCTTCCGCATTCTAGTATTCACTCCATATTAGTGTTGTTTCTAATCTTCATTAAGGATTTCTCCAAAGCTAAGGTATGTGGGCTTCAACCATTTGGCCCTTCAATCCATGGTGCCCAAGCTTCCTTTTTTACACAAATCTCATTTTTCTAAGTTGATTTACTCATGGGTCTTACTTACCATGAATTTGGCGATGAACTATGTTGGGGTTTCATAAAAGTGTGATTGTTTAAGCATGTTTTAAGCTATGAATCTTAGATCTATCTTGAGATTTGATGAAGGGTTTTAATGTATATTGCATGAGGGTATTAGCAAGTGTTGGTGGGTCATTTTACATTAAATTTTCTTGCATGACTTAACTCTTGAAATGCATGGTTTTACACTAGTATTACACATCTGCCAAGTGTTTGGTAAAATGTTTGGATTATGTTTCCTGAGTTGTTGAAGTCCTAATACATGGTATATGAGTTATATGGCTTTATGATGATGAAAGGATGGTATATATATTTGTTAATTTCATGAGAAAAATCTAATGTTTTGTGAGTTGACCATAGCCAATTGAGAGGTGATGCCTCAATCACCTCAGATGGGGGTGGTAAGCCATCAACCAATTATGGGGTTAGTGCCTTAATCACTTCCGACGGAGGGTGGTCATATCCGTAAACCAATTATGGTGTTGGTACCTTAATTGCCTTGGATGGGGTTGGTAAGACATCAACCAATTGAGGGGTTGGTACCTCAATCACTTCTGATAGAGAGTGGTCATATATGTCAACCAATTGAGGGGTTGGTACCTCAATCACTTCTAAGGGGTGGTCTATCTTGGATTCCAAGTACTAAATTTGCTTGGTATATGATGATGCTCTCTTCCTTCACATGTAATATGTCTATATAAGAATGTTTTACTTCAAGCACCATTCATACATGATATATTATTATTATGTTATCCATTGCTTATGATATAACATTTTGATTAGATTTCCTATCTATTGTTGCATTAAATCCTACATACTTAGTACATTCAAACATACTAATGCATACTCTATGCATACATGATATTACCATGTAGGGGTCAGAGCCCCACTTCATCATCCACCTCCGCGTGGCTAGTACGACTTCTCTCAAGCTAGTTGGTGAGGCCTCCATTTCAGGGACAATGTCTATGTTCTTATGCTTTGTATAATGACTCTCTTTCTTTATTTTATATTTTGACTATAAGGGTGAGCCCGGTTGCTTGTTTTGGCCCCCGCTAAGTTCTTTGGTTGGAGGTGTTGTTGGACATGTAATGTATAATGCTATGAGTTGTGACTCTCTCTCGACTCTTGATTTTTATGATATGAAAGAAGTCTCTTAGCCTCGGTTATCCCTATTTACTACCTCTTGTTGTCATTTGTTGGTTATGCGACCAACGATGTGTAATGATGTACTAAGAGGCTTTCTTGGGGTCCCTTCGAGTGCCCCATGCACTGTGTCACGTCTAGGCCCTAGGCTTAGGTTGTGAAAAATGTGTCATGATATCAAGTTGGTTTACTTATGGGTCTTATTATGAATTAGACTATGAACTATTTTAGGGTTTCATGAAACTATGACTGTTTTACCATATTTTGAGCTATGAATCTATGACCCATTGTGGGGTTTAATGAAGGTTTTTGATGTATATTGCTTGAGGGTGTTGCCAATTATTGATGGATGGTTTTACAATGGATTTTCTTTCATGATTTCATCCCTAAATTGCATGGTTTTACACTAACTCTACACACCTGCCATGTGTTTGATAAAATGCTCGATTATAGTTTCTTGAGGAATTGAAGGTCCAAAGCATGTTTTATGAGTCGAATGACTTTATGATGATGAATGAAATATATTTATATGATATTCTCCTATATAGTTTTGGAAAGTGACCATGCCGGATAAGAGCCCGGGTAACCATGTCGAAGGGTTTGTATCTTGATAACCAATCAAGATATTTGTGCCTTGATAACTGGGTTAAGGGGTTAGTACTTCAATAACCAGCGATGGTAGGGTATAACTATCCATAAACCAATCAAGGGATTCATACCTTAGTAACTGGGTTAAGGGGATAGTACCTCAATCACCATGAGTGGTAGGACGCGATGATCCACCAACCACCCAAAAGGGTTCGTACCTTGGTAAACTGTGGGTTAAATAACGATGGTCTCTTCTTACACATCTATTATGTTATATGTAAGTTTGTTTTACTTAAGCATTGATCATACATGCCATATTGTTATTACACTATCTATTGCTTATCATTATGCATTTTGATTATGTTTCCTATCTCTTGTTGGATTGTATCCTACATACTTAGTACATTTAAATGTACTAATGCATAATCTATGCCTAGATGATGTTACCATGTAGGGAACAGAGCCCCACTTGATGTTACTAGTACGACTTCTCTTAACCTAGTTGGTAAGTCCTCCATTTTGAAGATAATGTCTATGTTCTTATGCTATGTATTATGACTCACTTTCTTTATTGTATATTTCAAATATGAAGTTGAGCCCGGTTGCTTGTGTTGGCCCCCGCTAATTCTATGGTTAGAGGTGGTGTTTAACATGTTATGTATAATGCTATAATCTGTGACTCTCTTTTGAATCTTGATGTTTATGATATAAAAGAAGTCCCTTAGCCCTGGTTATCCCCATTTACTACCTCTTGTTGTCATTTTATTGCTTCTGCGACCAAGGATATGACATGATGTGCTAATAGGCTTGCTTGAGGTCCTTTTAGGTTCCCTATGTGTTGTGTCACGTCTAGGCCCTAGGCTTGGGTTATGACAAACTTCGTATCAGAGTATTAGGTTGTTAATGGCCCTTTCCATCCAACACAACGTGTAGATTAGAGTCCTATTCATGGTTGTAAGAGGCTATGAGACGTTTTAGGAGATGTTTCCCTTCTTCTTACTCTATGTCGTGCTATAAAATATGAGGTAAGGTTTCCCCCCTAATGATAGTTCTTTGCTATGCTAGATCATGCTTAACATAAGAGGAAGGAGAGCCCGCACTCCCGAGGAACAACCGGCTCATGGTGAGCTCTGGGATGCTCTTACTTTGCTTGCACAAGTTGTGGCTAATCAAGCCAATCAAGGGGCCCAAGCCCCTCATGCTCCTACATCGGCATCTTGGGTGAGAGACTTTATGAGGAAGAATCCCTTGTAATTCTATGGGTCAAAGGTGGATGATGGGTGAAAGAATTTATGAGGAAGAATCCCTCGTAATTCTATGGGTCAAAGGTGGATGAGGACCCTCAAGAGTTCGTTGATGAGGTCTACAAGGTTTTGGCCATTATGGGTGTTAGATCAGAAGAGAAAGCCGAGTTGGCGGCTAACTAAATCAGGAGGGTGACGCAAATATGGTTTAATCAATGGAAGGAGGAGAAGAGAATCAATAATGTGGTGCTTTGGTTTCACGACCCAAGCCTAGGGACTAGACATGACACAGGGCATGAGGAACCCCAAGGGACCTTAAGCAAGCGTTTTAACATATCATTACACATCCTTGGTCGTGAAAGCAATAAAATACAACAAGAGATAGTAAATAGCGACAATCGGGCTAATGGACAACTTTCATATCATAAACATCAAGAGTCAAGAGAGAGTCAAAGCTCATAGCATAATACAAAATATGTCCAACTATGCCTCTAAAACATAGATGCTTAGTGGGGGCCAAGATAAGTTACCGAGCTCACCTTCATAGTCAACATATACATAAAAGAAAGATAGTCTTAGAACATAGAATGAGATCATAAACATCGTCCTCGAAATGGAGGACTCACCAAAGAGCTTGAGAGTAGTCGTACTAGCCACGTGGAGGAGGATGATCAAGTGGGGCTTCAGTTCCTACATGGTGACATCATGTAGGCATAGAGTATGTTTTAGTACATTTGCCTGTACTAAGTATGTAGGATGCAATGCAACAAGTGATAAGTTCCATAAGCAAAATGCATAACATAGGCAATAGATGAGCATATAGCAATATGGCATGTATGATTGATGCTTAAAGTAAAATTATGCTTAGATAGAACATAATATTTGTGTAAGGAGAGACCATTAATAGTGAATATCCAAGGTCTAGCAACCCCTTGAAGAGGCAAATGAGGTACGAACCCCTCAATAGGTTGATGAGGTACAAACTCCCTAACATAGTTGATGAGGTACAAACCCCCCAACATGGTTGATGGAGTACAAACCCCCTAATGTGGTTATCAAGGTACAAACTCCCTCGACATTATTGCACAAGCCTATGACCTCCTGAGTGAGGTGATCGAGGTACAAACCTTCCTAAAATGTTACCAGGGCCTACAACCCCCCAAGTGAGGCTTGGTCAATTCCCAACACTATAGAGATAATATCATATAAATACATTCCTTTCATCATCATATAGTCATTCAACTCATAGGACATGCATTGGACCTTCAATCCCTCAAGAAATACATAACCAGACATTTTATCAAACACTTGGCGGGTGTGTAGTACTAGTGTAAAATTATACAATTCAAGTGTGAATTCATTCTAGAAAATTCAATGTAAAAATATCAATAGATACTTGGTAACACCCTCAAGCAATATGCATCAATATCCTTCATCAAATCTCACAATAGATCTTACATTCATAGCTCAAAACATGCTAAAACAACCATAATTTCATGAAATCCCAACATAATGTGCAGTGAAATTCATCATGAGTAAGATCCATGAATAAGTCAACTTTAAATCATGCAATTTTAGGTAAAAGAAAGCTTAGGCATCATTGGTGAAAGGAACCCATGAAAGAAACCCACATACCTTAGTTTTGTAGAATTCTTGATGAAGATTGGAGATGGGGACTTGAAGTTTTATTGAGAACCTTGAGATCTGGATGAGTTTTAGGACTTCAAATTGGGAGATGAAATATTGTCTAAGTGTTTGAGAGAGTATTTGAGAATGTCTTGAATGATATGATGGTGAAATAAGGTTAAGTATAGGTATTTTCACACATGAAAAAACTTAGGTCCATGACCCAAAAGCCTTGGACAGAACTAATAAAACTGCACACCAAAATATAATATGGCGCACAACTGGCGCGTCGCTCTTAGGGCATGAATCTTCACTATTTTTAGCCAACTTTGGATTTTTGAATTTTGATATGGTTGCTCTAAAATCGAGGTTAGACTAATTTCCCACTCAACTTGAGCCCCTAAACAAGAATATAAAGTCGGATTTTTGATATCACACACAGATTTTGAGGTATATAGAATTTACAATTTCGGGCACTTTCAAGGAACATTTTCGAGCAATTTTTGGGGTCATTTCAATATCTTCCCCTTGGGAACATTCGTCCCCAAATGTCAAATAAATGTATATGAGAAGAGTAATCATGAAGAAATCAACCCCAACAAGAATGCAACAACATACTTAAAACACCATTTTTGAAATCTCTATATAAATGTAAAATCACCATGCACTTTGTCAATATAAACATGAATGGATGCAAATAACATAGGGCGCTGAAACATAAGATTTGGAATCATAAAAGAAAAGGACTTAACGCATTATCACAATCATAAATAGAGTGAAAGAGGTTCGTATATCGCTTCTCCGTGCCCGCTCCGGCTCCCCGAAAGAAACCATCGACTAGACTATTCTTCCAAGGTGCCTTGAAGAACACCACATCCTTACTAATCAACTCATCCCATCCATCCAATATATCCACCAGGATCTCCTCCTAAGACAACTTATCCTTTGCAACACCCACAACCTCAAAAGTTCTATAACACTTGAGTCATCAACACATCTCCTCAACCTGGGTGCATGAATAGCCGGACGAACCATATCCCTATTCATAGGCAAATCCAATTCGTATACAACCTTACCAATCCTCCTCAAAATTCTACAATGACCCCAATTTCTTGGGGTTGACTTACCCTTCTTACTAAAAGGAACCATACGCTTCATGGGTGAAGCCTTCAAATGGATCCAATCACCAACGTTAAGTTTAAGGTCTATCCTCCTCGCATCGACATAGGATTTTTGATGACTTTGGGCTATTTCCAACCTTCCTATAATCATCCTTATCCTCTCAAAAGCCTCCATAACCAGATCTGAACTTATCAAAGCCACCTCTCCTACCTCAAACCACCCAACCGGTGATCTACAACGCCTACCATAGAGAGCCCCAAAAGGAGCCATACCAATATTAGAATGATAGCTATTGTTATATGCAAACTCAACAAGATGAAGATAATCATCCCAATTACTCCTCAACTCCAATACACAAGCCCTAAGCATATCCTCAAGAGTTTGGGTAGTTCTTTCGCCTTGCCCATCCAGTTGAGGGTGAAAAGCTTGGTTCTAAGACCTCCTTGGAAGGACCTCCAAAAGTGTGAAGTGAATTTTTCACCATGATCCAATATGATGGAAAAAGGAACCCCATGCAACCTCACCAACTCATGAATATATAATCTAGCATAATCTTTAGCGCCATATGTAGTCCTAATTGGTAGAAAGTAAGCCGATTTCATCATCCTATCGACCACAACCGAAACGGAATCAAAACTCTTTCTATTCTTAGCAACCCAACTACAAAATCCATATTAATCTCTTCCCCCTTCCAAGTAGGAATCTCTATGTCTTGGGCTAGGCTACCCGACCTTTGATGTTTGGCTATGACTTGTTGGTAACTATGACAACCGGATACAAGTTTGGCAATGTCCCTCTTCATGCCTCCCCACCAATACACCTCTCTCACATCTCTATATATTTTAGTAGAACTGGGGTGAATAAAGTAAGAAGAAGCATGAGCCTCATCAAGAATCTTTCCTATCAAGCCATCAACACAAGGCACACATAACCTATCTCGGTGTCCAAGGGTACCATCTCTCCTTTGGGAGAAAATCTCTACCTTACCATTGTCTACCAACGTCTTCAATTCTAACAAAGCAGGGTCAAGATCTTGCTAGCTTTCACTTCCTCAACCAATAAAGATTTAGAGCCATCAACAACAACAACAACACCATTATCATCCTCTTCCAACCAAACTCCCAATCTATCCAACCGATCGACTTTCCTAGCCACCCCTTTGCCACCATCATCAACATGAGCTAGGCTACCCATAGATACCCTACTCAAAGCATCCACCACCATATTAGCCTTACCGAGATGCCACTGCACAATCATATCATAATCCTTAAGAAGTTCTAACCACCTTCTTTGTCTCAAGCTAAGATCCTTTGGGTAAACACCTATTGGAGACTCCTGTGATCCGTAACACATCAACATGAACCCCACACAGATAATAACATCAAATTTTTGAAGCAAATACAACGATGTCCAACTCAAGGTTGTGGATGGAATAATCCTTCTCATGTATCTCAAATTATCTAAAATAACAGGCTATCACCTTACAATTTTGCATCAACACACAACCCAAACCAACTCGGGAAGCATACCAATACATCACAAATCCCTCTAGTCCTTCTGGTAGTGACATTATAGGAGCGGACACAAGTTTATCTTCCAAGGTTTAGAAACTCTTTTTACACTCATCGGCCCACACAATTTTAGCCTTCCTTTGAGTCAACTTATTCACAGGAGAAGCAATAGAAGATAACTTATTCACACCCTCTGGTAGTAACCTGTTCAGCCCAAGAAACTCCTTATGTCCGAGGGAGTCAAAGGTCTAGGCCAATTACTAATCACATCCTTCCCCTTAGGATCCACCTTAATACCATCCACCGACACCACATGCCTTAGAAAGGTAACTTCCTTCAACCAAAATTCACACCCCTCACACCTAGCATACAACTTCTCTTTCTCCAAGATTTGCAAAACTACCCCCAATGGTTCACAAGCTCCAAATAATTCAATACTTCACCACTATCGACCACTACTAATATAATAAGGTAGGGATTAAGTACCCTATTTATAAGACCTAAATACATAACTAGTGCATAAGTCAAACCAAAAGGAACCATCCGAAATTTAAAATATCTTAAAGGACATTCACTAACTCATTAATCATTGAAAACAACTCAATGGAAATAACTTAGGTTCAATGCTCCGAGCTCATACAAGATGATAATTGCAACCCATAGAGATCAATTGTACCTTACGAAAAGAAACAGACTTACCCCTTCACAACCACCTTACAAGCCCTTACTTAAAAATGAGTTTATTAGGGAATTGAAATCTAACTCTATGGTCCTTACAATCAAAGAAGACACCACATCTCACTCAACTAATCCACCCCAAGTATGGCATCAAAATTGACCACATCAACCTAACTATTCACAAGGCAAGACCTAATGCAATATGAAAATGAAACAACATCTATGAACTTTCTAGCAACAATACACTCAACAAAAAGGGTAGACTCCAAAGGTTCACATAACTACTCGGAGTACACTTAAAGCCCACTAGCAATAAGAAAGAATAATGAAAGAGATAGTGCCACCTGAGCCTATCAAGGCATACATATCAAATCCAAAGGAAATTTCAACATACCAGTAGCAATGTCGGGCATCTCATCTCCTCCTTGAGCCCCTTGATCGATATGACCACCTTGCCCTTTGTGGTCGGCCATCCTTACCTTTGTTATGAGCATGTGGACATTCCAGAATTTTGTGGCCCCTCGCACCATACCAAGCATGCACCTGTGTTCCTTTAACATGCACCACTATGATTCTTTCCATATTTTGGGCATCTAAGACGAGTCACCCCATCGTCAACCCCTTTACTCTTATTGCATTTATGAGGACAATCCCTCCACTTATGCCCCTCTACCCTATAACCAAAGAAAGTATTGGTGCCTCTCAAACATGGGCCTCTATGCACCTTACCACATGTTAGAGTCGACTTTATCTTTGAGATTTTGGAACTTTCCTTCAAAATGGGTCCTCTTGCACACACTACCCCTCCTCTTACCATTTGAAGTCTCGGTATCACTCACTTGTTGGTTGAGATGAGTTATCAATTTTGTCACCGCTTTATCCAATACCTATAGAGCATTGTGAACCTCCGTATTCAATATATCATCGTCCTGAGTAGCTTAAGACATACCTTGAAATATAATGGTTAGGGATTAGCAATAAGCCCTAGGGGACCTAACCCTATCGCATGACATAGATTATGAAAAAGTGAAAATTTTCTTAGAATGCCTCGTAGCCTCCTATTCATAGTCATGGCATGCTTCACAACCATGAATAAGACTCTAACTTATGCGGTGTGTTGGATGTAGAGGACCTAACAACCTAGTGTTCTGATACCAAATTTGTCAGGATCCAAGCCTAGGGCCTAGATGTGACATGGCTCATGGGGAACCCGAAGGGACCCCAAGCAATCCTTTTTAATATATCATTACACATCCTTGGTCATAGAAGCAATAAGATACAACAAGAGATGGTAAATAGGGACAAGCGGGACTAAGGGAAAACTTTCATATCATAAACATCAAGAGTCAAGAGAGAGTCAAAGTTCATAGCATAATACAAAACATGTCCAACAACACCTTTAAAACATAGATACATAGTGGGAGCCAACACAAGCAACCGGGCTCACCTTAATAGTCAACATATACATAAAAGAAAGATAGTCTTAGAATATAGAATGAGATCATCAACATTGTCCCGAAATGGAGGACTCACTAAAGAGCTTCAAAGTAGTTGTACTAGCAACGTGGAGGAGGATGATCGAGTGGGGCTCCAGTTCTTACATGGTGACATCATGTAGGGATAGAGTACACGTTAGTACGTTTAAATGCACTAAGTATGTAGGATGCAATGCAACAAGTGATAAGTTCCGTAAGCAAAATGCATAACATAGGCTATTGATGAGCATATAGCAATATGTCATATATGAATGATGCTTGAAGTAAAATCATGCTTGGATAGAACATAATACAAGTGTAAGGAGAGACTATTAATAGTTAATATCCAAGGCCTACCACCCCCTTGGAGAGGTGAATGAGGTACGAATCCCTCAATATGTTGATGAGGCACAAACTCCCCAACATGGTTGATAAGGAACAAATCCCCCAACCTGGTTGATGGAGTACAAACCCCCTAACATGGTTATCAACGTACGAATCCCTCAACAAACTTACCGAGCCTACAACCCCGAGTGAGTCTTGGTCAAATCCTAACACTTTAGAGATAATATCATATACATACATTTATTTCATCATCATATAGTCATTCAACTCATAAAATATGCATTGGACCTTCAATCCCTCAAGAAACTCATAATCGAGCATTTTATCAAACACTTGGTGGGTATGTAGTGCTAGTGTAAAACCATGCAATTTAGGTATGAAATCGTGCAAGAAAATTCATTGTAAAACCATCCATCAATACTTAGTAACATCCTCAAGCAATATAGATCAAAATCCTTCATCAAATCGCATAATAAAGCTTAGATACATAGCTCAAGATATGCTAAAACAATCATAATTTCATGAAACCCCAACATAGTGTGCAGTAAAATTCATAATTAGTAATACACATGAAAAAATTTGTTTTCAATCATGCAACTTTAGGTAAACGGAAGCTTGGGCATCATGGGTGAAATAAACCCATGAAAGAAACCCACATACCTTAGCTTTGGAGAATTCTTGATGAAGATTGGAGATGGAAACAAGAAGCTTGACTAAGAACCTTACGATCCGAGGCACATTTTTGGGCATGTTTTGGCATTCTTTCATTTGGGAGGAGTTCAAGGAAACTTTTCTTAATCCTTCTTCCCTCTAAAGCTTAAGGAAGCCAAATTGGTGGAGTTTATGAATTTTAGACAAGGGTCTTTCAGTGTGAGGAGGCATGCCCTCAAGTTCAATCAACTCTCTAAATATGCTCCCCGCTTGGTTGCCAACCCGGGGTTATAATGAACAAGTTCATGATGGGTATGTCCAATTTGGTGATTGAGGAATACTGATCCACTATATTGATTAGTGATATGGATTTGTCTCGTTTAATGATCTATATTGAACAACTGGAGGAGGAGAAGTTGAGGAAAAGGAGGAGTAATGAGGCCAAGAGGACCTATTTTGAGGGTTGATTCCAAAGTTGAATGGGTGCCTAATTCAATCAAGGCCAAAGGTCTCTTTAGACTTCTAATGGGGGGTTTTCCAATGACTTTCCAAGGGCCTAAGGCGTTAGTGGTATGGTTCCTAATAATGTGTGTTCATAATATGGAAGGGGTCATGGGCGCCCATGTTTGAGAGACACAAATACATGTTATGGATAAGGATATGAGACACAAACCCACATGTTTGGAGTATTCTTGATGAAGATTGGAGATGGAAACTTGAAGCTTGACTGAGAACCTTAAGATCCGAGGCATATTTTTTGGCACGTTTTGGGGTTCTTTCATTTGGGAGGAGTTCAAGGCATCCTTTCTTAATCCATCTTTCCCTCTTAAGCTTATGAAAGCCAAATTGGTGGAGTTTCTGAATTTTAGACAAGGGTCTTTCAGTGTGAGGAAGCATGCCCTCAAGTTCAATCAACTCTCTAAATATGCTCCCCGCTTGGTTGCCAACCCAGGGTTATAATGCACAAGTTCGTGATGGGTATGTCTGATTTGGTGATTGAGGAATACTGATCTACTATGTTGATTGGTGACATATATTCGTCTCGTTTGATGATCTATGTTGAACAAATGGAAGAGGAGAAATTGAGGAAAAGGAGGAGTAATGAGGCTAAGAGGACCCATTTTGAGGGTTGGTTCCAAAGTTGAATGGGTGGCCAATTCCATCAAGGCCAAAGGTCTCCTTATGCTTCTAATATAGGGTTTGCCAATGACTTCTCAAGGTCCTAAGGCGTTGGTGGTGTGGTTCCTAATAATGTGTGTCCATAATGTGGTAGGGGTCATGGGGGCCTATGTTTGAGAGACACAAATACATATTATGGACGTGAGGATGTGAGACACAAACCCACATATCTTAGCCTTGGAGAATTCTTGATGAAGATTGGAGATGGAAACTTGAAGCTTGACTGAGAACCTTAAGATCCAAGGCACATTTTTGGGCACGTTTTTGGGTTCTTTCATTTGGGAGGAGTTCAAGGCATCATTTCTTAATCTGTTCTTCCCTATTAAGCTTAGGGAAGCCAAATTGATGGAGTTTATGAATTTTAGACAAGGGTCTTTCAGTGTGACGAAGCATGCCCTCAAGTTCAATCAACTCTCTAAATATGCTCCCCGCTTGGTTGCCAACCCAAGGTTATAATGAACAAGTTCATGATAGGTATGTCTGATTTGGTGATTGAGGAATACTGATCCACTATGTTGATTAGTGACATCGATTCGTCTTGTTTGATGATCTATACTGAACAAATGGATGAGGAGATGTTGAGGAAAAGGAGGAGTAATGAGGCCAAGAGGACCCATTTTGAGGGTTGCTTCCAAAGTTGAATGGGTGGCCATTTCCATCAAGGCCAAAGGTCTCCTTATGCTTCTAATAGTGGGTTTTCCAACGACTTCCCAAGGGCCTAAGACGTTGGTGGTGTGGTTCCTAATAATGTGTGTTCATAATGTGGTAGGGGTCATGGGGTCCCATGTTTGAGAGGCACAAATACATGTTATGGATGAGTATGTGAGAAAGAAACCCACATACCTTAACTTTGGAGAATTCTTGATGAAGATTGGAGATGGAAACTTGAAGCTTGACTGAGAACCTTTAGATTCGAGGCATATTTTTGGGCACATTTTGGGGTTCTTTCATTTGGGAGGAGTTCAAGGCATATTTTCTTAATCCATTCTTCCCTCTTAAGCCTAGGGAAACTAAATTAGTGGAGTTTATGAATTTTAGACAAGGGTCTTTCAGTGTGAGGAAGCATGCCCTCAAGTTCAATCAACTCTCAAAATATGCTCCCCGCTTGGTTGCTAACCCAGGGTTATAATGAACAAGTTCGTGATGGGTATGTCCACTTTGGTGATTGAGGAATACTGATCCACTATGTTGATTAGTGACATGGATTCGTCTCGTTTGATGATCTATGTTGAACAAATGGAGGAGGAGAAGTTGAGGAAAAGGAGGAGTAATGAGACCATGAGGACCCATTTTGAGGGTTGGTTCCAAAGTTGAGTGGGTGGCCAATTCCATCAAGGCCAAAGGTCTCCTTATGCTTCTAATAGGGGGTTTACCAATGACTTCTCAAGGTCCTAAGGAGTTGGTGGTGTGGTTCCTAGTAATGTGTGTTTATAATGTGGTAGGGCTCATGGGGGCCCATGTTTGAGAGACTCAAATACATATTATGGATGTGAGGATGTGAGACACAAACCCACATACCTTAGCTTTGGAGAATCCTTGTTGAAGATTGGAGATGGAAACTTGAAGCTTGACTGAGAACCTTAAGATCCGAGGCATATTTTTGGGCACGTTTTGGGGTTCTTTCATTTGGGAGGAGTTCAAGGCATCTTTTCTTAATCCGTTCTTCCTTCTTAAGCTTAGGGAAGCCAAATTGGTGGAGTTTGTAAATTTTAGACAAGGGTCTTTCAGTGTGAGGAAGCATGCCCTCAAGTTCAATCAACTCTCAAAATATGCTCCCCGCTTGTTTGCCAACCCAGGGTTATAATGAACAAGTTCGTGATGGGTATGTCCGATTTGGTGATTGAGGAATACTAATCCACTATGTTGATTAGTGACATGGATTCATCTCATTTGATGATCTATACTGAACAAATGGAGGAGGAGAAGTTTAGGAAAAGGAGGAGTAATGAGGCCAAGAGGATCCATTTTGAGGGTTGGTTCTAAAGTTGAATGGGTGGCCATTTCCATCAAGGCGAAAGGTCTATGCATTTAATATGGGGTTTTCCAATGACTTCCCAAGGGCCTAAGGTATTGGTGGTGTGTTTCCTAATAATGTGTGTTCATAATGTGGTAGGGGTCATGGAGTCCCATGTCTGAGAGACACAAATACATGTTATGGATGTGAGGAAGTTGCCTCGTAACCGCAATAAGTGTAAGGAGGTTCATCCTCAAAGGTGAAAATATGATTCCTTTAGGGAGAGGTGGTCAACAAGGTGGTTCCCTAAGGCACAATCGATTTTATGCTTTGAATGGGAGGCAAGGGGTTGATAAGGTGCCTAATGTCATCACTGGTATTTTAAAAGTCTTTGATTTTTATGTGTATGCATTAATTGATCCTGGTGCCACTCTTTTTTTTTTGTTACCCCTTTACTGCCAAAAAGTTTCATGTTGAGCTCGAATTGTTGTGTGAGTCTTATGAGGTGTCTACTCCTATTGGTGCATCTATTGAAGCTAGAAAGGTTTATAGAAATTATCCCATTTGCATCTTGCATAAAATATTTCCTTGTGATCTTGTTGAGTTGGATATGGTTAATTTTGATGTCATTCTTGGGATGGATTGGTTGCATGCACGCTATGCCTCTATTGATTGTAGAACCCATAGGGTCAAATTCCAATTCCCAAATGAACCCATACTTGAGTGAAAGAGTCATGATGTGGTGGTCAAGGGTAGGTTCATCACTTGCATTAAAGACCACAAGTTGATCTCTAAGGGGTGTCTTTATCATCTTGTAAGGGTAAGGGATATGGAGTCTAAGGTCCTTCCCATAGAGTCGGTTCTGGTAGTAAATGGGTTCCTTGATGTCTTCCCTAGTGATCTTCCTGGTGTTCCACCCAAATGGGAAATATATTTTGATATAAACCTCCTCCCCGATACTCAAACCATATCTATTCCCCCTTACCGTATGGCCCCAGTAGAGTTAAAGGAGTTAAAGCAACAATTGAGGGACTTGTTAGAGAAGGGTTTTATTAGGCTTAACTGATTACCATGGGGTGCACTGGTGTTGTTTGTGAAGAAG
The DNA here is from genome assembly GCA_025774065.1 of Solanum ossicruentum. Taxonomy (NCBI): domain Eukaryota; kingdom Viridiplantae; phylum Streptophyta; class Magnoliopsida; order Solanales; family Solanaceae; genus Solanum; species Solanum ossicruentum. The sequence continues at coordinate 9,528 of JAOTQR010116842.1, read as the reverse complement.
AAGGATGGATCCCTTAGAATGTGTATTGACTACCAGCAACTTAATAGGGACACCGTCAAGAATAGGTATCCTCTTCCAAAGATTGACGATTTGTTTGACTAATTGCAAGGAGCTAATCACTTCTTTATGATTGATCTTCGATCTAGGTATCATGAAGTGAAGGTAAAGGGGTGTGAGATTCTTCAGACGGCCTTCTGGAATAGTTTTGGGCATTATGAGTTTGTTGTGATGTCCTTTGGGTTGACCAATGCATTGACCGTCTTCATCGATCTTATGAATAGGGTCTTCAAACCCTATCTTGATTCATTTGTTGTGGTCTTCATTGATGATATTCTGATCTATTCATATAGTGAGGAGGAGCATATGGACCACTAGAGGGTAGTGCCACAAAGATTGAGGGAAGAAAAGTTGTATGCCAAGTATGAAAAATGTGAATTTTGGTTAAAAGAGGTTATCTTCCTAGGTCTTGTGGTGTGGGGGTGATATTAAGGTGTATCCTAAAAAGATAGATGTGATTAGAAATTGGCCTAGACCATTGACCCCGTGAGATTAGGAACTTCTTAGGCTTAGCGAGTTACTATCAGATGTTTGTGAATGGTTTCTCTTCTATTGCTTCTCCTATGACCAAGTTGACAAAAAGAAATCCAAATTTGTATGGACCGATGAGTGTGAAAAGAGCTTCCAAACACTGAAGGAAAAGCTTTGTGTCTACTCCTATATTGTCACTACCGAAATGGATAGAAGGATTTATTGTGTATTGTGATGCTTCTAGAGTTGGTTTGGGATGTGTGTTGATGCAAAATGTTAAGGTGATAGCCTATGCTTCTATTAAACTCAAAGTGCATGAGAAGAATTACCCTACTCATAATTTTGAACTGGCCATCGTGGTTTTTTCTATGAAAATTTGGCATCATTACTTGTATGGGGTGCATGTTGATGTGTTTACTAATCATAAGAGCCTCCAATATGTGTTCACTTAAAAAGATCTTAATTTGAGGCATAGAAGGTGGTTTAACTTCTTAAGGATTATGATATAAGTGTGCATTATCATCCCAGTAAGGCTAATACGGTGGCCGATGCATTCAGTTGGGTGTTTATGGGTAGCCTAGTAAATGTTGATAGTGGTGGAAAGAGGTGGCTAGGGAGGTCCATCGGTTGGCTAGATTGGGAGTTAGATTAGAAGAGGTTGATAATGGGGTTGTTGTTGTTGATTGTTCTAAATCTTCATTGGTTGAGGAGGAGAAGTTTAGGAAAAGGAGGAGTAATGAGGCCAAGAGGATCCATTTTGAGGGTTGGTTCTAAAGTTGAATGGGTGGCCATTTCCATCAAGGCGAAAGGTCTATGCATTTAATATGGGGTTTTCCAATGACTTCCCAAGGGCCTAAGGTATTGGTGGTGTGTTTCCTAATAATGTGTGTTCATAATGTGGTAGGGGTCATGGAGTCCCATGTCTGAGAGACACAAATACATGTTATGGATGTGAGGAAGTTGCCTCGTAACCGCAATAAGTGTAAGGAGGTTCATCCTCAAAGGTGAAAATATGATTCCTTTAGGGAGAGGTGGTCAACAAGGTGGTTCCCTAAGGCACAATCGATTTTATGCTTTGAATGGGAGGCAAGGGGTTGATAAGGTGCCTAATGTCATCACTGGTATTTTAAAAGTCTTTGATTTTTATGTGTATGCATTAATTGATCCTGGTGCCACTCTTTTTTTTTTGTTACCCCTTTACTGCCAAAAAGTTTCATGTTGAGCTCGAATTGTTGTGTGAGTCTTATGAGGTGTCTACTCCTATTGGTGCATCTATTGAAGCTAGAAAGGTTTATAGAAATTATCCCATTTGCATCTTGCATAAAATATTTCCTTGTGATCTTGTTGAGTTGGATATGGTTAATTTTGATGTCATTCTTGGGATGGATTGGTTGCATGCACGCTATGCCTCTATTGATTGTAGAACCCATAGGGTCAAATTCCAATTCCCAAATGAACCCATACTTGAGTGAAAGAGTCATGATGTGGTGGTCAAGGGTAGGTTCATCACTTGCATTAAAGACCACAAGTTGATCTCTAAGGGGTGTCTTTATCATCTTGTAAGGGTAAGGGATATGGAGTCTAAGGTCCTTCCCATAGAGTCGGTTCTGGTAGTAAATGGGTTCCTTGATGTCTTCCCTAGTGATCTTCCTGGTGTTCCACCCAAATGGGAAATATATTTTGATATAAACCTCCTCCCCGATACTCAAACCATATCTATTCCCCCTTACCGTATGGCCCCAGTAGAGTTAAAGGAGTTAAAGCAACAATTGAGGGACTTGTTAGAGAAGGGTTTTATTAGGCTTAACTGATTACCATGGGGTGCACTGGTGTTGTTTGTGAAGAAGAAGGATGGATCCCTTAGAATGTGTATTGACTACCAGCAACTTAATAGGGACACCGTCAAGAATAGGTATCCTCTTCCAAAGATTGACGATTTGTTTGACTAATTGCAAGGAGCTAATCACTTCTTTATGATTGATCTTCGATCTAGGTATCATGAAGTGAAGGTAAAGGGGTGTGAGATTCTTCAGACGGCCTTCTGGAATAGTTTTGGGCATTATGAGTTTGTTGTGATGTCCTTTGGGTTGACCAATGCATTGACCGTCTTCATCGATCTTATGAATAGGGTCTTCAAACCCTATCTTGATTCATTTGTTGTGGTCTTCATTGATGATATTCTGATCTATTCATATAGTGAGGAGGAGCATATGGACCACTAGAGGGTAGTGCCACAAAGATTGAGGGAAGAAAAGTTGTATGCCAAGTATGAAAAATGTGAATTTTGGTTAAAAGAGGTTATCTTCCTAGGTCTTGTGGTGTGGGGGTGATATTAAGGTGTATCCTAAAAAGATAGATGTGATTAGAAATTGGCCTAGACCATTGACCCCGTGAGATTAGGAACTTCTTAGGCTTAGCGAGTTACTATCAGATGTTTGTGAATGGTTTCTCTTCTATTGCTTCTCCTATGACCAAGTTGACAAAAAGAAATCCAAATTTGTATGGACCGATGAGTGTGAAAAGAGCTTCCAAACACTGAAGGAAAAGCTTTGTGTCTACTCCTATATTGTCACTACCGAAATGGATAGAAGGATTTATTGTGTATTGTGATGCTTCTAGAGTTGGTTTGGGATGTGTGTTGATGCAAAATGTTAAGGTGATAGCCTATGCTTCTATTAAACTCAAAGTGCATGAGAAGAATTACCCTACTCATAATTTTGAACTGGCCATCGTGGTTTTTTCTATGAAAATTTGGCATCATTACTTGTATGGGGTGCATGTTGATGTGTTTACTAATCATAAGAGCCTCCAATATGTGTTCACTTAAAAAGATCTTAATTTGAGGCATAGAAGGTGGTTTAACTTCTTAAGGATTATGATATAAGTGTGCATTATCATCCCAGTAAGGCTAATACGGTGGCCGATGCATTCAGTTGGGTGTTTATGGGTAGCCTAGTAAATGTTGATAGTGGTGGAAAGAGGTGGCTAGGGAGGTCCATCGGTTGGCTAGATTGGGAGTTAGATTAGAAGAGGTTGATAATGGGGTTGTTGTTGTTGATTGTTCTAAATCTTCATTGGTTGAGGAGGTGAAACTAAGTAAGATCTTGACTCGGCTTTGTTGGAATTGAAGGCATTGGTAAAAGATAGTAAGTTGGAGCTTTTCTCCTAAAGGGGGGATAGAGTCCTTAGATACCAAGGTATGTTGTGTGTACGTTGTGTTGATGGCTTGAGAGAAAAGATTCTTGATGAGGCTCATGGTTCTTCCTATTCTATTCACCCCGGTGCTACTAAAATGTATAGAGATTTAAGTGATGTGTATTGGTGGGGAAGCATGAAGAGGGACATTTCCAAATTTGTTTCTGGTTGTCCTAGTTGTTAACAAGTCAAAGCCAAGGATCAAAGGCCACGTGGCCTAACCCAAGACATAAAAATTCCTACTTGGAAGAGGGAAGAGGTTAATATGGATTTTGTGGTTGGGTTGCCTAAGACTACAAAGGTTTTTTATTCCATTTGGGTTGTGGTTGATAGGATGATGAAATCGGCTCATTTTCTACTGGTTAAGACCACATATGGAGCTAAAGATTATGCTAGGTTGTAGATTTATGACTTGGTGAGATTGCATGGGGTTCCTTTTTCCATCATATCAGATCATGGTGCTCAATTTACTTCACATTTTGGGAGGTCCTTTCAAAGAGGTCTTGGTACCACAGTTAAACTCAGTATGGCCTTTCACGTCAAACGGATGGCCTAGCCAAAAGAACTATCCCAAAAACTTGAGGATATGCTTAGAGCTTGTGTATTGTATTTGAGGGGTAGTTGGTATGATCATCTTCCGTTGATTGAGTTTTCCTATAACAATAGTTATCATTCTAGCATCGGTATGGCCCATTTTGAGGCTCTCTATGGTAGACATTATAGGTCAAAGGTTGGGTGGCTTGAGGTCGGAGAGGTGTCTTTGTTGGGACCAGATATTGCTATGGAGGCTCCTGAGAAGGTTAGGATGATTATAGAAAGGTTGAATACGACCCAAAGTCGCCAAAAGTCCTATGATGATTTGAGGAGAAGGGATCTTGAATTCAAAGTTGGTGATTGAGTTTATTTGAAGGTTTCACCCATGAACAGTGTGGTTCATTTTGGTAAGAAGGGTAAGTTAAGCCCTAAGTTTGTGGATCCTTATAGTGTGAGCAGGAGGATTGGTAAGGTGGCCTATGAGTTGGAGTTGCCTAGTTAAATGGAGTTGGTTTATCCGGTTTTCCATGTGTCTATATTGAGGAAATGTGTGGGCAACCCTAATGCTATTGTGCCTCTTACTGTTGTGGGGGTGGTTGAAGAGAACTTGACATATGAAGAGGTTCCAGTAGAGATCTTGGATAGACAATTGAAGAGGTTGAGGAACAAGGATATTGCTTCTGTTAAGGTCCTTCGGCAGAATCAACAAGTCGAAAGTGCTACATGGGAGACCGAAGCGGATATACAAAAGTGATATCCTTATCTCTTCCATTCTATTCAATCCTAAGGCATTAATTCTAAGTCTCCTATATGATTTCCTGTCTCATGTTCTAGCCCCTAAGTCATTTGCATGCATTCATGTATATATTTGCAAAGTTCATGGTGATTTTACACTTACGTTGAAATTTTTGAAATGATGTTTAAGTGCATTATTGTATCCTTATATGGGCGAAATTTCATGTTTATGTATCTCATATATCTTTCTTTGACATTCGGGACGAATATTCCCAAAGAGAAGATATTGAAACAACCCCAAAAAGTGCCCGAAAATATGTCTCGGAAGTGCCTGGAATCGTAATTTCCACATATCTCAAAATATGTGTGTGATATCAAAGTTCTGACTTCATATTCTTGTTTTCAAATTAAGTGGCAAATGGGTCTATCCCTAATTTTAGAGCAAACGAATCACAATTTTATTTTCCCAAAATTTTAACTTCTATAATCAATCTGTGATGGTGCCGCGACGCGTAGCCATCATAGACCTATGTAAATTTTTCCTCCATGATAGATTCATGTTGAGGACCAGACGCGGACCTTTGTATTTTGTTGCCAGTGATTTTTATCTCGGTCCAAGGCTTTTGGGCCTTGGGCCCTGGGCCTAAGCCTTCCCATGCATGAAAATACCTATACTTAGCTATATTACACCCTCATATCATTCAAGACAATCCCGAATACTCACTCAAATACTTAGACTCATATTTCACTCAAAATTTCAATCCCTGAAACTCATCTGGATCTTAAGGTTCTCATACAAGCTTCAAGTCTCCATTTCCAATCTTTTTCAAGAATTCTCCGAAGTCAAGGTATGTGGGTTTCATTCATGGGTTCCTTTCACCCATGATGCCCAAGCTTCCTTTTTACTTAAATTGCATGATTTCAAGTTGATTTACTTATATTGGGGTTTCATGAAATTGTGACTGTTTCACCAAGTTTTGAGCTATGAATCTATGACCCATTATGGGGTTCGATGAAGGGTTTATATATATATTGCTTGAGGGTGTTACCAAGTATTGATGTATGATTTTACAATGGATTTTCTTGTATGATTTTAACACTAAATTGCATGGTTTTACGCTAACTCTACACACCCACCTAGTGTTTGATAAAATGTTCGGTTATAGTTTCTTGAGGAATTGAAGGACCAATGAATGTCTTATGAGTAAAATGACTTTATGATGATGTAAAGAATGTATATGTATTATATTCTCCTATATAGTGTTGGAAAGTGACCATGCCCTACTGGGAGGATAAGAGCTCGCGTAACCATGTTGAGGCGTTTGTTCCTTGATAACCAATCAAGGGGTTCGCGCCTTGATAACCGGGTTGAGGGATTAGTACCTCAATTACTAGGGGTGGTAGGGTGCGACTATCCACAAACCAATCAAGTGGTTCATACCTTGGTAACCGAGTTTAGTGGTTAGTACCTCAATCACCATTGGTGGTAGGCTGCGACGATTCACCAACCAACCAAACGGGTTTGTACCTAGGTTATAACTGTGGGTTCTATAATGATGGTGTCTTTGTACACATGTATTATACTATATGTAAGCATGTTTTACTTAAGCATTGATCATACATGCCATATTGTTATTACACTATCTACTGCTTATGATTTTGCATTTTGATTATGTTGTCTATCTCTTGTTGCATTGTATCCTACGTACGTGGTACATTCAGACATACTAATGCATACCTATGCCGATATGATGTTACCATGTAGGGACTGGAGCGCTAGTTGATCATCCACTTCCATGTGGCTAGTACGACTTCTCTCAAGATAGTTGGTGAGTCCTCCATTTCGGGGACAATGTTAATGTTCTTATGCTATGTATTATGACTCTCTTTTTTTATTATATATTTTGACTATGAGGGTTAGCCCAGTTGCATGTCCACTGTTGTTGGACATGTTTTCTATAATGCTATAAACTATGACTCTCTCTCGACTCTTTATGTTTATGATATGAAAGAAGTCTGTTAGCCCCGATTATCCCTATTTACTACCTCTTGTTGTCATTTTATCTCTTCCATGACCAAGGATGTGCAATGATGTGCTAAGAGGACTGCTTGGGGTCCCCTCGGGTTTCCCATGCGCCGGGTCACGTCTAGGCCCTAAGCTTGGGCTTAGCGGGTTACTATCGAAGGTTTATGAATGGGTTCTCTTCTACTGGTTCTCCTATGACCAAATTGACTCAAAACAAAGCCAAATTTGTGTGGATCGATAAGTGGGAAAAAAGCTTCCAAACATTAAAGAATAAGCTTGTGTCCGCTCCTATATTGTCACTACCGGAAGGGCTAGAGGAGTTTTTGTGTATTGTGATACCTATAGAGTTCGTTTGGGATGTGTGTTGATGAAAAATGGTAAGGTGATAGCCTATGCTTCTAGGCATCTCGAAGTGCATTGAAAGAATTATGCTACTCATGATCTTGAATTGGCCACTATGGTTTTTGCTTTGAAAATTTGGCGTCATTACATATATGGTGTGGATGTTGATATGTTTACTGATCATAAGAGCCTCCAATATGTGTTCACTCAAAAAGATCTTAACTTGAGGCAAAGAAGGTGGTTAGAACTTCTTAAGGATTATGATATGAGTGTGCATTATCATCTAGATAAGGCTAATCTGGTGGCCGATGCATTGAGTAGGATGTCCATGGTAGCCTAGTACATGTTGATTGTGATGGTAAAGTGATAACATGTAAAGCATAGATGACACCAACATGAGTGGCATGTACCCCTTAAGACAATTCACAAGGAGTCAAGCAAAATATCTCCAAGACCTACAAGCAATGTTCACGAAAAAGGAAGCATTAGAGGAGCTTGAGGCTCACCAAAGAAAGGCTTACAATATGTAGAAGGTCTATCATGGTGAGGAGAAGGAAGAAAAGAGGCAATGTGTGCAAATGGCTGTTACGTGAATTCAAGGATTTCAAAAGAAGGCAACCAACAAGACCCTTACTCATTGAGGGTAAAATTGTAAAAAAAATGTCTTCTTTTATTTACTTTGTATAAATAGTCTTATTTTAGCATTTGGAAGACTTAGACTATGTTGAATATTGAATTCTCAAATTGTAATATCTTCTTAGTTGAGTAATTAGTGAGTAATTAGGGTGAACTTTTAGAATTGTTAGTTGACTTTTTTGTCTGGTTAATTAAAGGTTGCCCATTTGTGGTTCTTAGTTTCCTTCAATTTTTCCTTCTAGGGTTTTATTTGAGTTGTTGAAATCAATTGGGAGGTAAGGGTTATAGTCCCTTGTTGCCCATAATTTCAATAGCTTGAATTTAATTCACATATCCTTCTATCTTTGTCCCCTTTTCCCTTCCTTTCTTGTTTGTTCTGTATCATTTGATATCAAGAGCTTAGGTTTAGATTTGTTTTCACAAATCAAGGTCTTGGAATTTTGATCCACTTGAAATTTAAAAATCCCCCAAAAAAAAAAAGAAAAACAAAACCCAAAATTTGTTATTTGTTTTGTTGTTTTTGACACTAGATTCTTGTTCATTAATGTTTTTTGACCCTAAATCTCAAATTTCATTCAATTTGGAGATGTGGAAGTGAAGTTGCCATTGAAGGGAATTGAGCATTCAAACTTTTCAAATTTTGAAAGTGCATTCTTTCTTTGAAAAGAAATTGAAGGTTAATGATCATTACAGTTTATTCTATACATCAAGGGGAAGCTAATCCTAAAATTTGAGCCAGTTCCGAGTTGATTGGAAGGTGTTGGGATTTAGTGTGTATTCTTGGCATTCTTGAAGATATTCAAGTGTTCTTGAAGAAAAAGATGAGCAAAAGGTACATTTGATCCATTTTTTCAAGTCAAAGTTGGTCAAGGTGTTGGTTGACTCTTAGTGGAAATTTTAAAAAAAAAAATTAAAACAAATTCAAAAAAATATTTTAAAAAATTAATTTCCATGTCAGTGCCAAATCAGTGCCACATCAGCGTCTCAGCGTGAGTCAGCACAGAGGCTCATTCCGGACGCACCACGTGGTGCATGTTGGTCAAATTCAGAGACCAAAAATTTGCAGAATTTTAGACCTTAAAATTTTTTCCAAGTATGGAAGGTTTTTTTGGCATAAAAATTTTTCTAAGTGTCCAAACGAAGTGATTCATATCTTATAATTTTTGTGCTTCTATTCTCCAATTATTTAGCAACTAATTAACATCTTTAACTAGTTGTTAACTAGTTTTAGTCATCAAATCATCAAATCAAACCCCCTTCAACTCATGAACACCTTAAGCCTTCAAAGAATTTTCTACATGTACGAACTCAATTTTTCTTCTTTGTCTCTCATTTTTCTTTAATTCCTCAACTATTTAACAACTAATTAACATCTTTAATTTCTTGTTAACTAGTTTCTAAATATTGAATCATCTCTTTGATTCTTCAAATTAAGTAAAAACAAGTACTTTCTTCTACTTTTGTTACTTAGTTTTTTTTTTTGAGTCCGATATTTCTTGTGCCTCTTTCTTCTAGTTTTTCTTCTTTTATTC
>JAOTQR010116813.1:0-24686 GCA_025774065.1 Solanum ossicruentum | reverse complement strand
CGTATAGGTGATATAACACAATCTACTAGGTCAGTTGTTGCATCATCATCGTCAATTCTTCTAGTAGGTAGAGGTCACCATACAAAACTCCAACATATTTTGGGTCACCCACATACTTCCTCAACATAGACACATGAAAGACCGGTGAATTGAGCACTACAATCCCATATGATAGACAAAGGCACCCCGTGCAATCTAACCAACTCATGAATGTACAACTTAGCATAATCTTCGGCACCATAAGTAGTTTTAACTAGTAGGAAATGAGCTGACTTTGTCATTTTATCAACCACAACCCAAACAGAATCAAAACTCATTCTAGTCTTAGGCAACCCAACGACAAAATCCATGTTAATTTCCTCCCATTTTCAAGTGGGAATCTCTATATCTTGGGTTAGTCCACCCGGCCTTTGATGCTCGTCTTTGACTTGTTGGCAACTATGACAACCGGATACAAATTTGGTAATGTCTTTCTTCATACCACCCCACCAAAACACTTCCCTCAAATCTCAATACATTTTTCTAGAACTGGGGTGAATAGAATAGGAGGAATTATGAGCCTCATCTAAAATCTTCTTTCTCAAGTCATCAACACAAGGCACACACAATCTACCTTGGTACCTTAGGGCACCATCTCCCCCTCAGGATAAAACCTCCATATTTCCCCAAGGCCTTCAATTTGAACAAGGAGGGTCCAAGATCTTGCCTTGCCTCCTCCTCCTCAATCAATGAAGATTTGGAACCATTAACCACCACTACCTCAGCATTATCAATCTCCTCCAACCTAAATACCATCCTAGCTAACCGATGAACCCCTCTATCCACCTCCTTGTCCCCTTCATCAACATGAGCTAGGCCCATAGACTCCCTACTCAAAGTATCATCCACAGCATTAGCCTTACCGGGGTGATAATGCACACTCATATCATATTCCTTAAGAAGCTCTAACCACCTTTGTTGCCTCAAGTTGAGATCTTTTTGGGTGAACACATTTTGGAGACTCTTGTGATTGGCAAACACATCAACATGCACCCCATAAAAATAATGATGCCAAATTTTCAAAGCAAAAACCACGGTGGCCAATTCATGATCATGAGTAGGATAATTTTTTTGATGCACCTTGAGTTGTCTATAAGCATAGGCTATCACCTTACCATTTTGCATCAAAACACAACCCTAACTGATTCTCAAGGCATCACAATACACTACAAACACTTCTAACACTGCCGGTAGTCATAAGATAGGAGTAGAGACAAGCTTATCCTTCAAGGTTTGGAAACTCTTTTCACACTAATCGGTCCATACAAATGTAGCCTTCTTTTGAGTCAACTTAGTCATAGGAGAAGCAATAGAAGAGAACCCATTCATGAATTCCGGCAATAACCTGCTAAGCCCAAGAAACTTCTAACGTCCGATGGAGTCAAAGATCTAGGACAATTTTGAATTACATCTGTCTTCTTAGTATCCACCTTTGTACCATCACCCGACAACACATGACTTAGAAAGGCAACCTCTTTCAACCAAACTCACATTTTTCAAATTTGGCATACAACTTCTCTTCCCTTAAGATTGGTAATGCCACCCTCAAGTAAGCCACATGCTCCTCCTCACTATAAGAATAGATCAAGATATCATCAATGAATACCACTACAAACAAATAAAGGTAGAGTTTGAAGACCATATTCATAAGATCCATGAAGATAGTTGGTGCATTGGTCAACCAAAAGAACAAAACCACAAATTCGTAGTGCCTATACCTAGTCTGGAATGTCATTATGGGAATGTCACACTCCCTCATCTTAACATGGTGACACCCGGACCGAAGATCAATCTTAGAGAATTGATTAGCCCCCTTGAAGTTGGTCAAATAGATCATCAATTCTTGGTAGAGGATACTATTCTTTATGGTGAGTCTATTAAGTTGCGATAGTCAATACACATTCTAAGAGAACCATCTTTCTTCTTCACAAACAACACCGATGCACCCCAAGGTGATTGGTTAGGCCTAATAAAACCCTTCTCCAACAAATTCTTTAATTGCTCTTTCAACTCCTTCAACTCCACCGGGAACATACGATAAGGAGGAATAGAAATAAGTTAAGTGTTGGGAATGAAACAATCCCAAAAAGTGCCCGAAAATGTGTCTCAAAATTGTCTGCTGTCATAATTTACATATATCTCAAAATTTGTGCATGATATCGAAAATCCAACTTCATATTCTTGTTCAGGGGACAAAAGTGAGTGGGAAATGGGTCTAACCCCAATTTTAGAGAAATTGCTGTAAATTTTGATTTACCCAAGTTTGCACAAAATAGTGTAGGTCCACGTTGGTACCACGACGCACCACAGTCGAGGACCAGTGTTATTTTTTCCCAGTTTTGTTATTTCGTCCAAGGCTTTTGAATCTTGGGCCTAAGCCTTCCCACACATAAAAATACCTATTTTTAGCCTCATTTTACCCTCATATCATCCAAGACATTTCCAAATACTCCCTCAAACATTTAGACAATATTTCATCTCCAGATTTCAAGTCTCAAAACTCATCCAGATTCTAAGGTTCTCATTAAAGCTTCAAGTCTCCATCTCTAATATTCTTCAAGGATTCTCCAAACGCTAAGGTATGTGGGTTTCTTTCATGGGTTCCTTTCGCCCATGATGCCCAAGCTTCCTTTTACTTAACATTGCATAAATTATAGTTGATTACTCATTGGTCTTATTTATTATGAAATTCACTGCACACTATGTCGGAGTTTATGAAATTGTGGTTGTTTTATTATGTTTTGGGCTATGAATCTAAGATCTATTTTGAGATTTGATGAAGGATTTTGATGAGTATTGTTTGAGGATGCTACCAAGTATCTATTGATGGTTTTACATTGGATCTTCTAGTATGATAACACTCTTGAATTGCATGATTTTACACTAGCACTGCACACCCACCAAGTGTTTGATAAAATATCTATTTATCGTTTCTTGAGTAATTGAAGGTCCAATGCATGTCTTATGAGTTGAATGACTTTGTAATGATAAAGGGAAGGTTTATATATGATGGCCATGTGAGGATGAAAGGAGTGTGTATGTGTGTGTGTGTGTGTATATATATATATATATATATATATATATATATAATATTATCTCAATAGTGTTGGGGATGACCAAGCCTCATCCGGGAGGTTGTACGCCCGGGTAACCTTGTTAAGGGATTTGTACCTTGATCGCCTCACTTGGGAGGTGGCAAGACCACGCAACCTTGTTGGGAGTTTGTACACATCAACCTTGTTTGGGGGTTTATACTCCATCAACCTTGTTGGGGGTTTGTACTCCATCAACCTCACGAAGGGGTTTGTACATCATGCGCCTCTCCAAGAAGGTGGCAGGTCTTGGATTGCACTATAACAGTCACTCCTTACACTCGTATTATGTTATATATAAGCATGGTTTTACTTCAAGAATTATTCATACATATTATATTATTAGTATACTATTCATTGCTTATGATTATGCATTTTGACTATGATGTCTACCTCTTGTTGCATTGAATCGTACATACTTAGTACATTCAAACGTACTAATGCATACTTTATCCTTACATGATATCAACATGTAGGAACCAGAGCTCCTATTGATTCTCCTCGTGGCTACATGGATTGTTCAAGTTAGCTTATGGTGAGTCCTCAAGTTCGAAGACAATATCTATCTTCTCTTAATCTTATGTTTAAATTATGTCTTGTTTGTTTGTATTGACCCATTACTATGAGGGTCAGCCCGATTGCTTTTCTTGGCCCCCGTTAAGTATCTAAGGTGTAGAGGTATTGTTGGACACGATATGTATTATGCTTTCTTATTGTTATGATATAAATGATGTCCCTTAGCCCCAGTTTTCCTTATTTCTACTTCTATGTTACTATTTTATTGCTTCTGCGACCAAGGATGTGTAATGAAGCTCTAAGAGGTTTGCTTGAGGTCCCTTCGGGTTCCCTTTACGCTATGTCACGTCTAGGCCCTAGGCTTGGGTTGTGACGGGGAAGGAAATCTATGCCAAAATCTATTTTCCTTTCTGTAGAAACACCGAGAAGCTCATTAGGGAAGATATCTAGGAACTCATTAACCACCGGAACCGACTCTATGGAAAGGACTTAGACTCAACATCCCTAACCCTCACAAGATGATAGAGAGACCCCTTCAAAATCAACCTTTGGGCTTTAATGCAAGAGATAAACCTACCCTTGACTACCACATCATGAATCTCCCACTCAAGGATGGGTTCATTTGGGAATTGTAATTTCACCCTACGGGTTCAACAATCAATAGAAGTGTAATATGCATGAAACCAATCCATCCAAGAATGACTTCAAAATCTACCATTTCCAACTCAACAAGATCACAAGGCAAAATTTTATGCAAAATGCAAATGGTACAATTTCTATAGACCTTTCTAGCAACAATAAGTGCATCAATGGGAGTAGACACCTTATAAGTCTTACACAATAATTCAGGCTCAACATCAAACTTTTTGGCAACAAAAGGAATAACAAAAGAAAGAGTGGCACCCAAGTCTATCAAGCGTACACGTCAAAATAAAAAACTTTTAACATACCGATGATGACATCAGGCACCTCATCTACCCCTTGACTTCCTTGAAGAGCATAGAACCGATTATGCCTTGGGACACCACCTTGTTGACCTCTTATCCCCAAAGGAACGGCATTTGTCCTCCGGCCTTAAGGACGAACATCTTTACCATTGTTTTGACTAAGAGGACAATTAACCTTCTTGTAACCCAATTCTCTGAAACTATAGAAAGCATTAGTTTCCCTCAAACAAGGGCATCTATGAGCCCTACCACATTTTGGACACATAGCATTGAGCGCTACACCACTATCACCTTGGACACTTGGGTCGTCAATGACAAAACATGAGTAGTGTGATACCCTGTAACTCTATGGTCTTATGTATCCATGTTTCGAGCATCATTTAGTTAGGTTGAGGGTGTAATAGGTTCATGGGAGACTCTACTACTTAAACGAGTTCAAGACTTCCCTAAGAATTAAGTTTTCGGTGATGGTTCATGCAAAGTCAATTTTAAACCAGCATAACTTTTAGCACACTTAGAACAGGATAGCATACAATATGTCAAATAAAGGAGCTTTGAGTGAGCTTTCTAACGCACTTGGTCTTACCTCATTCCGAGGTCAGATGAAGGAGTTATGACCATTTTTGTGAGACCCTCCCGTGCAATGATGTCACATGAGCAATTTGATAGGCAGTGTCACCTAAGACAAACCGTTTGGATTGCTTGGAGTGCTAAAAGACCATTTCTTGTCTAAGTAAAGAAAACTCCTTTGATTTAGCTTTGCAACGCACTTAGTTTAACCTCATTCTGATGTTGGATGAAGGAGTTATGATCATTTTCGTGAAACCCTCTTGGGCATGGTGCTAAACGGACTGCTTGACAGCCAATGTGGCCTTTGATGGGTCATTTCGGAAAGATGGGGTTTGAAAAGTCCATTTTTGGCATTAAGGATGGTGACACATCTAGTTTCATGGGCCATGTGGCTCATCACTGACCGTGGGGATGGCCACAAGGTGTGCCAAAGGAAGCTTGTTGGACTTGGAAAAATATGGCTAAGGGTGGTGCCATGGGCACTGCTGATGGGGCGTGTAGAGTGTGATGGCCCATGGCACCTGGGTGTGTTATGGCCTATAATATTTTCTTGTCTAAATGAGGTGGTACGGACTAGTAAACAGTCTGTGCAACACTACACGGTCCATGAAAGCGGTCGTCAAAGTGATGTCAACTCTAACTTTTTCTCAAGTGTTCCAATTGCATTTTTATGTCTAAGTCTTGCCTCACGGGCACTCCACACGACCTGTGGAGTTCCGCAAGTTGGCCAAGTGTCTAGTGATATGATACTTATGGTGTTTTAGTAAATTTTAATTACTCTAATGCCTTTTTTAGACTTTCAATGCTATCCTAATCTTCCTAAAAGACCTAAACACTATCCCAAAGGATAAAACTCATCACTCTCATCTCAAATCCACCATCAATTCTCTCAAAAGCCTTCATCAATCCCCAATTCAATTTCAAGGAAACCCAAGAACAAGATTGGATTCAAAGATCATTTCCAAGCCTCCATTCTTCCTACTCTCAATTGCAAGCAACTCTAGACCTAAGATATGTGGTGTTGAACCATTGTGTCCTTCCTCCCATAGTGTCTAAATCCTCTTTTACTTAATAATTCATGATTAAAAGTTGTTTTACATGTGGGCCTTGTATATTGAAAAATTTACTGCACGATGATTTTAGTTCATGAAAGTATGGTTGTTTTAGCATGTTTTGAGCTTCAAATCTTGGATTTAATGTTGGATTTGATGAGGGGTTTTGATGTGAATGTCTTAGGGGTGTTGCAAGGTATTGATTGATGTTTTTATTAATAATTTTCATTCATGATTTCATCTCAACATTGCATGGTCTTTTACCACCATTACACACCCCCAAGTGTTCGATAAAATGTCCGGATGTGGTTTCTTGAGTAGTTGAAGGTCCAAAGCATGAGATATGATATGAATGATGTTATGATGATGAAATGAGCTTATGTACATGATTATTTCTATATTAAGTGTCACACTAGAGCATATAATAAATCCTATATAAGGTGTTGCATTAGACCATACCCGATCCGGGGGGACAAGAGCCCAGGTAACCATGTTGAGGGTTTATACTCATCAACCATGCAAGGGGTTTATACTTCGTCACTGTGTTGGTAAGGTGTGATTACCATCAACCATGTGAGCGATTTGTACCACACAACCACCAAGGGGCTTATACCTTGAGCAGCTAGCTTAGTCTCTTCTTCACATATGATATCTTATATAAGCATGAGTTAGTTAAGTATTGATCATACAATGCATATTGTATATTATGTCTATTTCTTAATATCATGCATTTTCATTATGATGTCTACTTCTTGTTGCATTGCATCCCATATACTTAGTATATTCAAACGTACTAACTCATACTCTTGCCTACATGATATCACCATGTAGGAACCGGTGCTCAAGTTGATTATCCTCCTCCTCCATGTGGCTAATCGGTGCTAATCCAAGCTTGTTGGTGATTCCTCCATGTCAGGGACCTTAGTCTATGTTGTTATTATCTATATATTGAGACACTATCTTATGTTCTATTAACTATGAGGGTGAGCCCGGTAGCTTTGTCTTGGACACCGCTTTATCTATGTATTTAGAGGTATTTGTTGGATGAGTTATGAATTTATGATATGAGCTATTGACATTGTCTTTGATATTGATGTTTTGAAAAGCTATCCCTTAGCACCATGTTCCTTTTGCTTACTTTATGCCTTCTATATGCTTGCGCGTAAAGAGGCTTGCTTGGAATTCCTTGGGGTTCCCCATTCGCCGTGTCACGTCTAGGCCCTAGGCTTGGATCGTGATAAACTTGGTACCAGAGCACTAGATTGATAGATCCTCGGAGTCCAACACGCCGCATCGATTAGAGTCCTATTCATGGTTGTGAAGCGCACCATGATTATGAATAGAAGGCTATGATTCATTCTAGGAAATATTTTGCTTCTTCATGATCCATGTGGTATGATAGAGTTAGGTCACCTAAGTCTTATTACTAACCCCTGACCATTACATTACTGGATATGTCTCAAGCTACTCAGGATGATACTATGATGAATTCAGAGATTTGTGATCCTCTATGGAAGGTGGCCAAAGCAGCGGTAAAATTGACAACTCACCACATTCAACAAGTGGGTGCTCCCGAGATTTCTAGTGGTGAGAGGTGAGGTAGTGAGGCCTAGAGGGCCCGTAATATGGGTAAGTTCATAAGCTCCAAGGGGAGAGATAGAGGTGGTGGGGTGCCTTATGTTAGGTGGCCAAAATGTGATAGAGGACATAATGGCCCATGTTTGAGAGGTACCAATGCTTGTTATGGGTATAGTAAAGTGGGTCACAAGCTAGAGGATTTTCTGTGTGTTCAAAGAAAGTATAAGAGTGGCTGACCTTTAAATCAAGGTGGTCGTGTTGATAAAGTTGTTCAAGGAGAGGAGAAGATTCCTGATGTTATTACTTGTAAGTTAAAGTTTTCTTGGTTGTGTTGTGCATGTATTGTTAGTTCCGGCGTGCCACTATTTCTTCTCTATTCTTTTGGTTGCTAATGGGGCTTCTTGTTGCCCAAGGTGTTGTGTAGAACTCTGCTGTCTATTCTTTTGTTGGGTGTATTGTTTCTAGAAGGTTTATAGGTGTTGATCCAGGTTTGTATTGCATTAGGTCTTGCTTTATTGTTTGTTGGAGTTGGCATGGTAGATTTGGATGTCATTATAGTAATGGAATGGCTGCGTGCATGTTGTGTCTTCATGGTTGGTAGTACCTATAGAGATAGCTCCTAATTCCCTGATAAGCCCATCTTTGAGTGGGAGGTAGGTCCATTTCTTGTATTGAGGTACAATTGGGCTCCGAGGGGTTAAATTTGCTATCTTATGAGAAATGGAGGTGTTGAAGCTGAGTATTTTGTCTATAGAATTATTATTGGTGGTAGATAAGGCTTTGAATGTCCTTTCCGATATTTTGAATTTTGGGTAAGTTTGGACTAATGAGTGTAGAACCTGTAAGGTTGTAATATGATGGGTAAGGATGGTCGATCTATTTGGTCAACTATAATGGGTTAGTCACTACTCTAAGATTGATCTTTGGTTTGGATTTTGTCCCCAAGTGAGGATGAGGGTAGGTGACATCCCTAAGTGTCCTTTTCAGACTAAGTTTGAGCATTTTGAATATTGGTGTAGTTATTTGGTTAGCTTATGCATCAGTTGTGTTTATAGGTTTCATGAATAGGTCTTAAAACCCTACCTTGGTATGTTTGTGGTGGTTTCTTGTAATAAGGTATTGATTTATTTAGAGCCTGTGAATCATTTGGGGGATTGGTTGCTAAATATGATAAGTGTGCTTCGTGGATAACAAAAAGGGATTTAGAATTCTTTAAGGATTATGATATGAGTGTGCTTTAGTTCTTTTTTCAGTAAGGGTAGTGTTGTGGTTGGTACTCTAAATAGAGTGCCTATGGATAGATTAGCATATGTGGATAATGGTGGCAAAGAGGAGACTGGTGGATCCATCGGTTGGCTAGGTTGGAAGTAGGTTGAGGGAAGTTAGGAATGGTATTATAGTGTCCTTGGAGATTCTGAATCTTTTTGGCTTAAGAGGTCTAGATCAGGCAAGGTCTTGATTCCGCCTTATTAACTTTGGAAGTTTCAAGTGAGAAGATGATAGAGTGGAGGCCGTCTCCCAAGGGAAAGATGGTGGTTGTGGCACCAAGTGGACTAGGTGTGTTTAAGGTTAACAATTTAGTTGAGGATTGTGAGTCCTTATAGAGTGTAGAGGGAGGTTGGTAAGGTTGCATAAGTTTTGGGATTTGCCTATGAATGTAGATATGGTTAGTCTGGTTCTTCATGCTTCTAGGTGGATTGGATATGTTGGTGACTCTAGTGCTATATCACTCCTTGAAATTGTGGGTGATGTGGAGGACAAGTTGGCTTAAAGGAAGGTTCTGGTGGATGTGTTGGATGGATGAGTACAAAAGTTGGATAATGAGGATGTGTGTTTGTCAAGGTCCCTTTGGAAGATTCGTCTATTCATATGTGTTTCTCGGGAAGCTGGTGTGGGCATGTAGAAGCAATATTCGTATCTCTTTCATTCTATTCAAGCTTATGATGACATGTAAAGTTCTTTTTATGATTCCAAGTCTCAAGTTTTGGCCCTTATGTCATTGCATGCATTCATGTACATGTTAATAAGATTATGAGAATTTTGATGTACATATTTAAATTTTCTTGGAAATCATGTTTATGTGCATTGTTGCATTCATGTTTGGGCTAAAGTCTTCAAGACTACTTTCCTTGTATACGTTCCTTTGACATTCGGGGATGAATGTTCCCAAAGGGGAGATATTGTGACACCACGTAACTCTATGCTCTTATGTATCCATGTTTAAAGCCTCATTTGGTTAGGTTAGGGGTTTATTAGGTTCATGGGAGACTCCTGGTACCTAAACGAGTTCAAGACTTCCCTAAGAGTTGAGTTTTGGGTGATGGTTCATGCAAGGGTCAACTTTAAACTAGTATAACTTTTAGCATATTTGGAAATCGATGGCACATGACATGTCAAATGAAATCCCTTTGAGTTAGGTTTCCAATGAACTTGGTCACACCTCATTCCGAGGTCGGATGAAGAAGTTATGACCATTTTCGTGAGACCCTCCCATGTAGTGATGTCACATGGGCACTTTGACGAGCATTGTAGCCTTGGACAAACTGTTTGGATTGGTTGGAGTGCGAAAAGACCATTTTTGGCCTAAGTCATGAAAATCCCTTTGAGTTATCTTCGCCAACGCACTTCATTTCACCTCATTCCGATCTCGGATGAAGGAGTTATGATGGTTTTCATGAGACCCTCTTGGGCATGGTGTCAAACGGACTACTTGACGGCCAATATGGACTTTGATGGGCTATTTGTGGCAGATGGGGTTGGAAAAGGCCATTTTTGGAAATAAGGAAGGTGACACAGCCAGTGGCACGGGCCGTGTGGCTCACCACTGACCGTGGGGATGGCCATAAGGTATGCCAAAGGAAGCTTGTTGGACTTGGGAAAATATGGCAAAGGGTGGTGCCACGGGCACTGTTGAAGGTCCGTATGGAGTGTGACAGCCCGTGGCACCTGGGCATGTGGTGGTCTACAACATTTTCTTGTTAAGTAATGTGGGATGGACCAGTAAATGGTCCGTGTAACACTACATGGTCTGTGAAAGCGGCGGTCAAAGTGACATCGACGCTAACTTTTTCTCGAGTGTTCCATTTCCATTTTTCTGTCTAAGTCTTGCCTCATGGGCACTCCACATGACCGGTGGATTGCCACACGTCAGTCATGTCCCCAATGAGATGATACTTTGCCAATTTTTCCATCCATTCACTTATGGCGTCTTCGAAAAATTAATTACTCTAGTATCCTTTTTAGACTTCCAATCCTATCCTAATCTTCCTAAAAGTCCTAAACACTATCCCAAAGGATAAATCTTATTACTCTCATCTCAAATACACTCTTAATTCTCTCAAAATCCTTTATCAATCCCCAATTCAATTTCAAGGAAGCCCAAGAACAAGATTGGATTCAAAGATCATTTCCAAGCCTCTATTCTTCCCAATCTTAATTCTAAGCAACTCTAGACCTAAGGTATATGGTGTTGAACCATGGGTGCTTTCACCCATGGTTCCTAAACCACTTTTACTTAATAATGCATGATTTAATGTTGATTTTACATATGGGTCTTGTATATTGAGAAATTTACTACACAATGATTTTAGTTCATGAAAGTATAGTTGTTTTAGCATGCTTTGAGCTTCAAATCTTGTATCTAATGTTGGCTTTGATGAGAGGTTTTGATGTGAATGTCTTGGAGGTGTTGCAAGGTACTGATTGATGGTTTTATCACTGATTTTCATGCATGATTTCATCTCTAAATTATATGGTCTTTTACCCCCATTACACCCCCCAAGTGTTCGATAAAATGTCCAGATGTGGTTTCTTGAGTAGTTGAAGGTCTAAAGAATGAGATATGAGATGAATGATGTAATGATGATGAAATGAGCTTATGTATATGATTATTTCCATATGAAGTGTTGCACTAGAGAATATGATTAATCCTACATAAGGTGTTACATTAGGCCATACCCGATTCGGGGGGACGAGAGCCCGGGTAACCATGTTGGGGTTTTATACTCATCAACCATGCGAGGGGTTCATACTTCATCACCATGTTGGCAAGGTGCGATTACCATTAACCATGTAACGGGCTTATACCACACAACCACCAAGGGTTTTATACCTTGAACAGCTAGCTTGATCTCTTAGTCACATATGATATCCTATATAAGTACAAGTTACTTAAGTATGTGTTACTTAAACATTGATCATACATAGCATATTGTATATTATCTGTATTGCTTAATATCATGCATTTTGATTATGATGTTTACTTCTTGCTGCATTGCATCCCACATACTTAGTATATTTAAATGTACTAACGCATACTCTTGCCTACATGATATCACCATGTAGGAACTGGTGCTTAAGTTGATCATCATCCTCCTTCACATGGCTAGTCGGTCCTAATCCAAGCTTGTTGGTGAGTCATCCATTTCGGGGACCTTAGTTTATGTTGTTATTATTTATGTATTGAGACACTATCTTATATTCTATTGACTATGAGGGTGAGCCCGGTAGCTTTGTCTTGGCCCCTGCTCTATCTATATATTTAGAGGTGTTTGTTGGACAAGTTGCGAATTTATGATATGAGCTATGACTCCTTGTCTTTGATGTTGATGTTTTGACTTGATATCTCTTAGCTTCTTGTTCCTTTTGCTTACTTTATGCCTTCTATATGCTTCCGCGACCAAGGATGTGTAATGACAAGTTAAGAGGCTTTCTTGGGATTCCTTTGGGTTCCCCATTCACCGTGTCACGTCTAGGCCCTAGGCTTGGGTCATGACAAGTAGATCCTTCGCCTTGATCAAACTGGAGTCTTTTGAGCCCTTGGAACTTACCATCAAAATGGGCCCTCTTGGCCTCACCACTCCTCCTTTTCCTCAACTTCTCTCCCTCCATTTGTTCGGCATATGTCATTAGGCGGGACAAATCCATGTCATTAATCAACATAGTGGAGTGACACTCCTCATTCACCAAATTGGATACACCCATTACAAATGTGTTCATTCTAGACCTTGGATTGGCAACCAAGTGTGAAGTATATTTAGAGAGTTGGTTGAACTTGAGGGCATACTCCCTCACACTCATTGACCCTTGCTTCAAATTAATGAACTCCATCATTTTGGCCTCCCTAAGCTCAACAGGGAAGAACCGGTTGAGAAATGCTGCATTAAACTCCTCCCATAGAATCATGTTGTTGTTCCCCTTCTCTGTCTTCTATTGAGTATACCATATTTGAGCCGCCCCTTTGAGTTGATAAGCCGCCAACTCCACCTTCCCTTCTGACCTAACAACCATGATATCCAACACCTTGTATACCTTATCAATAAACTCTTGAAGGTCTTCATCCACCTTTGATCCATGGACTTTGGTAGTTTCATCCTCATGAAATCCCTTAACCTAGATGCTGGAGTCGGAGCATGAGGGGCTTGGGCCCCTTGATTGACTTGATTAGTCATGGCTTGAGCTAGCAAGGTAAGAGCATCCCTGAGTTCTCCATGAACCAGTTTTTTCTTCGGGAGTGCTGGCTTTTCTTCCTCTTGGGTTAGGCATGATCTAAAAATGGCAAAGAACATTCTTTAGAGGGGAAACCTTACCTAACTTCTATAGCACGACATAGATCAAGAAGAATGGAAACATTTCCTAAAACATATCATAGCCTCTTACTTATACTCGTTGTGCGCAACATAACCATGTATAAGACTCTAATCGACGTGGTGTGCTAGATGCTAAGGACCAGTAACAACCTAGTGCTGATACTAAGTTTGTCATGACCCAAGCCTAGGGCCTACACGTGACACGGCGAATGGTAACCCGAAGGGTCCCCAAACAAGCCTCTAAACATACGATTCGCACCTCCTTGGTCACAGAAGCAAAGTAAGCAACATCAAGAGAATACAATTAGTGATAGAGACTAAGAGAAACGTTTAATATCATAATTTATAAAGATTCAAGGCTTAACGCAATTACATTACTTGTCCAATAATACCTCTAATAACATAGATTGGGTGGGCACCAAGACAAACTTTCTGGGCTCACCCTTTTAGTATCAAAGTATTCATCATAAGGACATAACATAAGCAAGAGAGAGAAAGGTCCTCTAACATGAGGACTCACCACAAGCTATCTTCAAGATGTCAAAAATAGCCACGAGTAGGATGATTGTGACAAGCTCCAATTCCTACATGGTAACATCATTTAGGCATAGAGTATGTGTTAGTACGTTTGAATATACTAAATATGTAGGATGCAATGCAACAATGAATAAGCAACATAATTCAAATGCTTAATTAGACATTGATTGAACATAATAGCAATATGGTATGCATAAATGATTCTTGAAGTAAAACATGCCTATGTAGAACATATTAAATGTGTAGGAAGAAACCATCCTCATAGACGAAGCCACTTAGTACTTAGAATTCAAGGTAAACCACCCTTGGAGGTGTTTGAGGTATCAACCCCTCAACTTGGTTAATGAGTTTGCCACCCCCATCAAGGTATTTGAGGTATCAACCCCTCAACTTGGTTAATGGGTTTACCACCTCCTATTAAGGTGTTTGAGGTATCAACCCCTCAACTTGGTTAATGGGTTTACCACCTCCCATCAAGGTATTTGAGGTACCAACCCCTTAACTTGGTTAGTGGGTTTACAACCTCCCATCAAGATGTTTGAGGTACCAACCTCACAACCTGGTTAATAGGTTTACCATCTCCCATCAAGGTGTTTGAGGTATCAACCCCTCAAGTAGGTTATGGTCAACTTGTAATGACAAAGTTACCTTTCATGAAATCAACACACATATATATATTTCTTTCAGCATAATAAAGTCATTCAAGTCATAGGTCATGCAATGGATCATTAATAGCCCAAAAATCCTAAATCAGATATGCTAGTATAAAACCATGCAATTAAATAATGAAATTATGCATGAAACCTGAAGTGAATCAACCCACCAACACTTGGTAATACCACCTTGCAAAATACATTGAAACCTCCCATCGAAACTCATCATAGACCTTAGATTCATGGCTCAAAACATTCTTAAATAATCAACATTTTACAAAACTCCAACATATTTTATAATCAAATTTTATAATAGAAGATACCCATAGATAATCCAACTTTAAAACATGAAATTTATATAAAGGAAGGTTGGGAACCATGGTTGAAAGGACCCAATGGTTGAAACACATACCTAAACTTTGGAGATTTCCTTGATGAAGATTGAGATGAGAACTTGAAGCTTGATTGAATTCCTTAAGATCCAGAATGAGTTTGGGACCCCTTGAGTTTGAGTGAAAATATTTGTCTAAGTTTTTTAGAAGGTTTTGGAGAATGTATTGTATGATATGAAGTTGAAAAATGACTAAGTATAGGTGGTTTTATGCATGGGAAGATGTAGGCCCAAGACCCAACTTTTGTTGGAATGTTCTCATTTAAATCTTTATCAAGGGAATCTCCAAAGTTGAGGTATGTGGATTTCAACCATAGGGTCCTTTCACCTATGGTGCCCAATCTTTCTATCTTATGAAAATTGTATGTTTTCAAGTTGCATTATCTATGGGTATCTTTTATTAGGGATTTTAAGCATGAAATATGTTGGGGTTTTATGAAATGTTGATTAAATATGCATGTCTATCTATCTTAAGCTTACATTAAGAGTTGGTTTTGTCTATTGAGAATATGTGTGTTTTGAGCTATCAAATTATAATCTATTATGAGATTGAATGATAGATTTCAAGGTATCTCACATGAGGGTTTTGCAATATGTTGGTGGATTGATTTGCATTGAGTTTCAAATATGATTTCACTATCGAATTACATGATTTTGAACAAGCATTACACACCCACCACGTGTTTGATAAAATGTCTTGACAAGAATTCTCAAGTTTTACTATGACCTATTTCATGATTCTTACAGGTCTCAATTGTTGATGAGTTATTGAGTTCTCATATTATGGTTTACGCTCTTATGAATTGTGAAGCCTACTAGAAGGGGTTACGAACTATGTTATATGTCTTGCCCTCTAGTACAAGGCCGAATTTCTACATGAAGGGTTATGAACTATTGTGTATACCTTACCCTCATGTATGACTTGATGTTATGCAATATCTTATCCTCATATCAAAGGGTTATGAACCATGTGGTACACCTCACCCTTATATGTGATTCAATGTTATGTACTCACATGTAGGAGTTATGAACTACGTGGTACGTCTTACCCTCTTGTGCAATCCAATATGTTGTATTATCTCATGCTTACATGTAGAGGTTATGACCTATGCTACTCCTCTACCCTCATGTACTACCCATTACCTTCTAGAAGAGGTTATGACCTATGATATATCCCTTACTCTCTACTACAAGGTAGTTGTATGATCCAATCATGTTACTGTATGGTGTTAAACAATATATGCAAGCACGATTATTCTTAAGCATGTTTCATACTATGCATTGATTACACATGGCATATTAAGCGTAGGTTTATTGATTATGATTAAGAATCTTATTGTTATGGCTCATGATCCTTGTTGCATTACATTCCGCATACTTAGTACATTCGAGCGTACTAACGCACACTCTAAGCCTATATGATGTTACCATATAGGAACCGTAGCTCCACTTGATCATCTTCCTCCTCCACAGGGCTAGTACTATCGTTGAAGCAAGTTTGGTAAGTCCTCAACTCCGAGGGTGATAGGTATTGATCTTATGTTGTCTAAAGACTCTCTTTCTTTGGTTAAATGCTTTTGACTACGAGGCTGAGCCTGAAAAGTGTCTTAGCCCCCGCTCAATTCTAAGTTTATGTGTTGTTGGATAAGTAATGTAATTATGCCTTGTGCTATGACTTCTCTTGGCTCTTGAATATTTTATGCTATGAAAGACTTTCCCCTTAGTCCCTTATCCCTATATTATGCTCTCTTGTTGTTGTTTAATTGCTTCTACAACCAAGGATGTGTAATGATATGTTAAGAGGCTTGTTTAGGGTCCCTTTAGGTTCCACCATTCGCCGTGTTACGTCTAGGCCCTAGGCTTGAGTTGTTACAAAGATGGTATCAAAGTACTAGGTTGTTAATGGTCCTTGGAATCCAAGACACCGCATCGATTAGAGTCTTATTCATGGTTGTGAAGCGCGCCACAACTATGAATGGGAGGTTATGAGGTATTTTAGAAAATGTTTCACTTCTTCATGGTCCATATCATGCTTTAGGTGTAAGATAACACTTTTTCCCCTAACAAATGCTTTTTACTCTTCTAGATCATGCCACTACAAAGAGGAAGACCAATAAGGGCCCATGTTGCATGGGGGCCAACTGGCTTACCCCGCTCCTCAATCTCCTCAAGATGGAGGGGCTACCGAAGTAAGGTCCTAGAATGCCATTACTATGTTAGCCCATGCAATGACCAACCAATTGAATCAAGGGGCCCAAGCTTATCATGCTTATACTCCGGCCTCAAGAGTAAGGGAATTCACTAGAATAACCCCTCTAGAGTTTCATGGGTCCAAGGCGGAGGAAGACCCCCAAGAGTTCTTAGATGAGGCGTATAAGGTGCTACCCATCATGGGTGTAAGTTGGGAGGGAAAGGAAGATTTAGCAGCTTATCAACTAAAAGGTGTGGCTCATATTTGGCTTGTGCAATGGAAGGTGGAGAGGGGAAATCATGATGTTACTTCTTGGGAGGAGTTCAAAGCCACCTTCCTCAATCGGTTCTTCCTTATAGAGTTAAGAGAAGCTAAAATGATGGAATTTATGAACCTCAAGCAAGGTTTTATGAGTGTGAAGGAGTATGACCTCAAGTTCAACAAACTTTCCAAGTATGCTTCACATTTGGTGGCCGACCCTAAATCAAGGATGAACAAGTTTGTGTCGGGAGCGTCCGACTTGGGATGAAGAGTGACATACCACTATGCTAGTGGGTGATATGGACTTGTCACGGCTCATGATATATTCTGAACAACTCGAAGGAGAGAAGCTTAGGAAGAATAGATGTGGGAAGTCCAAGAGGGCTCGGTATGAGGGTGGTTATCAAAATGCTAAGGGTGACCGCTTCCAACAAGGTCACGAATTTCAAAGCTAAGGATCCTCTGGTGCTCCAAACAAGAGATTTGCTAATGATATGGTGCTTAACCCAAGGATCTAAGGTGGCAATGGTGGGATGAGTTTTCCAAAATGCGAAAATGTGAGAAACATTACCCTGGCAAATGCTGAAGGATTCAAATGTGTGTTATGTGTGTGGAATATTAGGCCATAAGCTTACTGATCGCCCCTTATGTTCGAAATAAGGGTAAAAATGTTCATCCTTAAGGGCAAGGGGGTCAAGTTGATCAGGTGGTTCAAGAAGGCCAACAAGGGGGTACTCCATGATATAATTGGTTCTATGCTCTTTAAGGGAGGCAAGGAGGGGATGAGGTGTCTAATGTTGTTACCGGTATGTTAAAGGATTTTAATTTTGATATGCATGCACTGATAAGTCTAGGAGCCACTATTTCTTTCATTATTCCTGTGATGCTAATAAGTATCATACATGTTCTGAAATGTTATGTGAACTTTTTTTTGGTGTCTTACCCCACAAGTGAGTCTATTGTTGCTAGAAAGGTCTATAGAAATTTTTCTGTGGTCATATTGCATTAGCTCTTGCCTTGTGATTTTGTTGAATTAGGTATGGTAGATCTTGATATCATTCTTGGGATGGATTGGTTACATGCATATTATGTCTCCATTGATTATAGGACCCGTAGAGTTAGAATTCAATTCCCTAATAAACCCATCCATGAGTGGTAGTGAAAGGATAGGTCCATTTCTTGTCTTAAGGTTCAATTGATCTCTAAGGGTTGCATTTATCATCTTGTATGAGTAGGAATGTTGAGCCTAAAGTCCCTCCTATTGAGTCAATTTCGGTGGTCAGTGAGTCCTTGATGTCTTTTTATGATATTTCGAATGGGGTAGTGTCTTTTGGTTTGGCTAGTGCACCAGCTTTGTCTATAGGTCTCATGAATAAGGTCTTTAAACCCTACCTTGATATGTTGTGGTGGTCTTTAGTGATGATATGTTGACTCATTTCCGAAAAAGAGGAAGATCTTGTGAATTATTTGAGGGTGATATTGTGAATTTTGAGGAATGTATGGTTGCTTACTAATTATGGAAAGTGGGAATCTTTGGGTACTAAAAAGGTGGTTGGAGAAGTACACTGGTGGCTAGGTTGGAAATAAGGATGGGTGAAGTTGAGAATGGAGGTTTTCTCCCAAGATGGAGATGGTGGCTCTAGGTACCAAGGTGGGTTATGTGTGTATAAGGTTAATATCAAGCCCAAGGTATGGGGTTCCTTATAGGGATTTGAGGATAATTGGTAAGGTGGCCTATGAATTGGAGTTTCCCATTGATATGAATATGGTTCGTCTATATCTATGTTGAGGAGGTGTGTGGTGACCCAAGTACTATGGTATCTTTAGAGTTGTGGATGTGACAAGGATGATTTGGCCTATGAAGGGATCCCGGTGGAGATTTTGGGTGGACATCTGAGAAGGTTGAGGAACAAAGATGTAGCATCTGTCAATGTCCTTTGTGAGAAACAACAAGTTGAAGTGTCACTAGGGAAGCCGAAGTGGACATGGAGAAGCGATACCATAGCTCTTTCACTCTATTCAAGCCTAAGATAACAACTGAGTCCTTCATATGATTTCAAGTCTTAAGTTTTAGCTCCTATGTCTTTTGCATGTATTCATGTTTATGTTGGCAAGTTATGGTGATTTTGACATTCATGTTGAGATTTTGAAAATGATGTTTAAGTGCATTTGTTGCATTGATGTTGGGCTAGAATCTTTATGATTTCTTCTATTATATACGTTTCTTTGACATTCGATGACGAATTTTCCCATGGGGGAGATATTGAAACGACCCCAAAAGTGCCCGAAAATGTGCCTCAGAAATACCCATAATAGTAATTTCCATATATCTCAAAATTAGCGCATCATATCAAAAATTCAACTTCATATTCTTGTTCAGGAGAAAAAATTTAGTGGGAAATGGGTCCAACCTAAATTTTAGAAGACTCGTAGCAAAATATCAATTTTTCACAACTTTTTGAATTCCAGTAGCTATCTATGACATCTCTGAGAAAGACCTATCATGGAGCAGTGTAAATTTGTCCTGTGTGTTGGGTCTACGTCGCGGACCAGACGCGGACCTGTATATTTTGTTGCCTATTTTTCCTATTTCGTTCTAACGCCTTGGGGTCTTGGGCCCAGGCCTTTCTATACGTAAAAACACCTATATTTAGTCATTTTTCAATCCCATATCATGCAAGACATTCCCCAAAACCCTCTCTAATACTTAGACAAATATTTCACCCAAATTCAAGTGTCCGAATCTCGTTCCCAATCTCAAGGATTCCATTTAAGCTTTAAGTTCTCATTCAAATATTTATCAAGGAAATCTCCAAAGTTGAGGTCTGTGGTTTTCAGCCATTGGGTCCTTTTGCTCATAATGTCCAATCTTCCTATCTTATGAAAATTTATGTTTTCAAGTTGTATTATCTATGAGAATCTTCTATTATGGATTTTAAGCATGAAATATGTTGGGGTTTTATGAAATGTTAATTAAATATGCATGTGTATTTATATTAAGCTTATACTAAGAGTTGGTTTATCTATTGAGACGATGTATGTTTTGAGCTATGAAATTATGATCTATTATGAGATTTGACAAAGGATTTCAAGGTATCTCACATGCGGGTTTTGCAATATGTTGGTGGGTTGATTTGTATTGAGTTTCTCACGTGATTTCACTCTCAAATTGCATGATTTTGAACAAGCATTACACACCTACCACATGTTTGATAAAATCTCTTGACAAGAATTCTCAAGTTTTACTATGACCTATTGCATGATTTTTACAAGTCTCGATTATTGATGAGTTATTGTGTTCTCATACTAAAGTTTATGCTTTTGTGAATTGTGAAGCCTATTAGAAGGGGTTACGAACTATATTGTACGTCTTACCCTCTAGTACAACGCCGAATTTCTACATGAAGGGGTTATGAACTATGTTGTACACCTTACCCTGATATATGATTTGATGTTACGCAATATCTTACACTCATATGAAGGGATTATGAACTATGTGCTAAACCTCACCCTCATATGAGATTCAATGTTATATACTCATCTGTAGGGGTTATGATATATGTGGTACACCTCACCCTCATGTGCAATCCAATATGTTGTATTATCTCATGCTTACATGTAGGGGTTATGACCTATGCTACTCATCTACCCTCATGTACTACCCATTACCTTCTAGAAGGGATTATGAGCTACGTTATCCCTCATCCTCTAGTACAAGATAGTTGGATGATCCATTCATATTATTGTATGGTGTTTAACAAGATATGCAAGTGCGATTATTCTTAAGCATGTTTCGTACTATGCATTGATTACACATGGCATATTGAGCTTAGTTTTATTGATTATGATTAAGCATATTGTTATTATGGCTCATGATCCTTGTTGCATTGCATCCCACATACTTAGTACATTCAAACTTACTAACACATACTATATGCCTACATGATGTTACCATGTAGGAACTGGAGCTCCACTTGATCATCTTCCTCCTCTACGTGGCTAGTACTATCTTTGAAGCAAGTTTGGTGAGTCCTCAACTTTGAGGGCAATAGCTATTGATCTTATGTAATAAAGACTCTTTTTCTTTGGTTGAATGCTTTTGACTATGAGGCTGAGCCTGGAAAGTTCTTGGCCCCCGCTCAATTCTAAGTTTAGAGGTATTGTTGGACAAGTAATGTAATTATGCTTAGAGTTATGACTTCTCTTTACTCTTGAATATTTTATGCTATGAAAGACTTTCCCCTTAGTCCCTTATCCCTATTTTATGGTTTTTTGTTGTTGTTTAATTGCTTCCATGATCAAGGATATGTAATGATATACTAAGAGGCTTGTTTGGGGTCTCTTTGGGTTCCCCATTCACCATGTCACGTCTAATCCCTAGGCTTAGGTCGTGACAAAGAAAGTCATTGACCACTAGAACCGAGTCAATAGGAAGGACTTTGGACTCAACATCCCTAACCCTCACAAGATGATAAAGACAACCCTTAGAAATCAACCTTTGGGCTTTAAAAACAAGAAATGAATCTACCCTTGACCACCACATCACGACTTTCCCACTCAAGGACGGGCTCATTAAAGAATTGGAATTTAACCCTACGGGTTCTACAATCAATGGAAGTGTAATATGCATGTATCCAATCTATCCCAACAATGATATCAAAATCCATCTTATCTAATTCAACAAATCACAAGGCAAGAATTTTGGCAATATGAATATGGAATAATTTCTATAGACTCTTTTAGCAACAATAGACACACCCACGCGGGTGGACAATTCATAAAGTTTACACAACAATTCGGGACTCACATGAAGCTTTTTGGCAACAAAAGGAGTAATGAAAGAAAGAGTGGCACCCAGATCTATTAATGCATACACATCACAATCAAAAACCTTTAACATGCCGGTGAAGCGCCATGCCATGTCTAGTAACCCCTAGAGGGGTATGGTTGAGATTGTCAATGGCCATCCTCAAAATTTCTTGTAGCCCATGGACAATGTCTCAACTTGTGATCCTTTACGCCACACTCAAAACATGCACTCAAACCGGCCAAAGTACCTTCCATACTTATTGCACGTAGGAGAATCTTGAACACCAACACCTTTGCCCTTACTTTGAGCATATGGACAATCAACAACCTTGTGGCTCATCTTGCTACTCCAAAGGCATACAGTCGTGTTCCTCCAACATGTACCACTGTGATTTCTCCCATATTTTAGGAACCTAGGATGGGTGGCTCCACAATTACCACCGGGCTTAGAATATGGAAGCCTACTTTCAAATTCAGCCCTTCTTCTCCCTTCCTTTGAGGCCACCGGGCAATCTCTTATCTTATGCCCAACACTGCCACACTTGAAACAACCTTTGGTACCCACCACACACCTTTCTTGATGCTTCTTACCACACTCCTGGCAAGTGGCAAAAGGGATCCTTTTCTTCTCGTATTTGGGAACCGATAGACGAGTAGAAGATGAGGCACCATAAACTCGGCCCTCTTAGCCTTCCGCTCCCTCCTCTTGTCCTTTGAAGTCTCGGGGGCACCCACGTATTGATTGAGTTGAGTGATTACAACCTTGGCCAATGCCATAAAGCGTTACGAACCTCTGCATTTGACATGTCACCATTGGGAAGTTGACCCTCAAGTGAGAGATGGTTACCGTCCTATCCACCATTTTGAATAGCTTGATATATATTCTGAAATATAATGGTTAGGGATCAGTAATAAGCCTTAGGGGACTTAGCGCTACCGCACGATATATATCATGAAGAAGTGAAGCATTTCCTAAAATGTCTCACAACCTCCTATTCATAGTTGTAGCACTCTTCAAAACCATGAATAAGCCTATAATCGATGCGGTATGTTGGATTTCTGAGAACTATTAACAATTTAGTGCTCTGATACCAAGTTTTTTATGACCCAAGCCTAGGGCCTAGACATGATACGTGAATGGGACCCCAAACTAGCCTCTTAGCATATCAATAAAATATCCATGGTCGCGGAAGCAAAATAAACGATAACAAGAGATATAATAAAAAGAGAAGCGGGACTAAAGGAAGTCTTTGATAATCATTAAAGCATAAAAGAGTCAAGCTCATAACATAAGTACATCATAATGCTCAACAACATCTCTAACTTGGAATGGAGCGGGGGCCAAGACACTTTCCGAGCTCACCCTCATAATAACAAGTGTTCAACATAATGAAGTCTCAAAACAGCAAGAATAATGTAGATAGTATCCTTGGACTTGAGGACTCACTAATACTTATCTTCGAAGTACCAAACTAGCCACGTAGAGGATGATAAAAAGGAGCTCTGGTCTCTACATTGTAATATCATATAGGCATAGAATATGTGTTAGTACATTTGAATATACTAAGTATGCGAGATACAAATGCAATAAGATATAAGCCAATATAACTAAGATGCATAATTATAATAATTGATATATAATCACAATATGGCATGCATGATTAATGCTCATAATAAAACATGTTTGTAAATTATTCATCGTGCACAATATTATATATATATATATATATATATATATATAGGTATTTATGTATGTATATGTGTACGTATATGTATGTATGTATGTATCATACATATGTGGGAAGTGATCTCAACCAAGATAGACCAAGCAACTATAACTTGGACTCTGCATCACTTCGGTTCAGGTGACTAGACATGACACCGCCCGGCTAAGTGTGGTCGACTTGCCAAGGCAAAGCAAACATGATAACATGAACTAGATGGATCCACTAGTATATCAACGGTAATAATCGTAATCCTATGGTGGCAAATAGTTTAGGGACTAAAGACTTTATACAAGGACCCCTTGAGTCGAGTCCCCATCTTAAATCTCAATTGGTGCTAAGTCAAATCTCACGGAATACTTGAAATAATCATACTTTAATCATAATACGAATAGCTTGTACGAACATGAATTGAGTATCTCATAAACATGCTTAACCGCTAGTAGTGAGCATAACTTGAACATGAGAGTAGATCATAATCATACATGAACCCTTGCTTTAACATGAATGGCTCATAAGAGGTGAAATTCTTGAAATAGGGCTTAACTTGGTACTTGTAAAATTGTAGATACTTTTCATGAATTCAACAAATACTTGAAATCCCTTAATCATCATGAAGTCAATTAACTTGTAAATCATGTAATTGATCATCAATAACTTGAGAATTCTTGTCATGTCATTTTATCAAACACATGGTGGATTCATGATACTTGTTCAAAATCATGCAATTCAAGAGTG
>JAOTQR010116785.1:0-24693 GCA_025774065.1 Solanum ossicruentum | reverse complement strand
ACACATGAAAGAAACTCACATACCTTAGCTTTAGAGATAAACATGATGAAAATTGGAGATGGAGACTTGAAGCTTGATCCAGAGAGAGTTTTGGCACGTAAATTTTGACAGAAATATAAGACTAAGTGTTTGAGTGAGTATTGGGGAATGTCATGTATGATATGAAGGCAAAATATGACTAAGTATAGTATTTTCACATATGGGAACACTTAGGCCCAAGACCAAAAAGTCTTGGATCGAACTAACAAAACTGGACAGGAATTACACCGAGGTATGTCGCGCTTATAATGCGGAAACATTCTGGAAGTAGACACTTTGAAATATAAAATTGTGAATCGTTCACTCGAAAATTACGGTTAGGCCTATTTTTCGCTCAATTTGACCTCCTAAACCAGAATATGAAGTCTGATTTTTGATATCACGAATGAATTTTGAGATACATTGAAATTACGATTCCAAGGCACATTTTTGGGTATTTTTTGGGGTCGTTACAATATCTCTCCCTTGGGAACATTCATCCCTAAATGTCAAAGAAATGTATATGAGAAGAGTATTCATGAACAAATCAGCCCCAACAAGAATGCAACAATACATTTAAAACACCATTTTCAAAACATCAACATAAGTGTCAAAAAATCGTCATGAACTTGTTAACATAAACATGGCTGCATTCAAATGAAGTAGGTGCCGAAACATAAGGCTTGGGATCAATGAAAGGACTTGAAATGTCATCATAAGCTTGAATAGAAATCAAAGTGATACAAATATTGTTTCCCCATGCCCGCTCCCCTAGAGACACTTTCTACTAGACGAACCTTCCAAAGAGCCTTAAAGAACACCACATCCTTATCAATCAACTTCTTCCACCCTTCTACCCAATGCCTCATTGGGACCTTTTCTTGAGTTAACTTATCCTCCACAACACCTATAACCTCAAGGGGTTCTATAGCATTAGAGTCGCCAACACAT
Organism: Solanum ossicruentum; assembly: GCA_025774065.1. Lineage (NCBI taxonomy): Eukaryota > Viridiplantae > Streptophyta > Magnoliopsida > Solanales > Solanaceae > Solanum > Solanum ossicruentum. Next base: position 23,724 of record JAOTQR010116785.1, on the reverse strand, counting down.
CCCCTCAACATAAAAGCATGAAGAACTGGACAAATGATCACCATATTCATAGGCAACTTCTATCTGTATGCAATCGTACCAATCTTCCTCTATACTCTATAAGCACTCACGACCAAAACTCATTTGTCAACCTTAACCACACCTAGTCCACTTAGTGCCATGAACCACCATCTCCCCTTTGGAAGACAACCTCCACTCAACCATCCCTCACCAAGACCTGTAACTCTATCAAGACGGAAATCAAAGCCTTATTTAACTAGACCCCTTCAACCATAGAAGATTTGGGAGCATCAAATCCACTACACCACCACTCTCAACCTCACCCAACCTAGTCAACTGGTGAACTCCTCCAAAAACCTTCCTTCCACCCAAAGGTCTCCACTTTCCATGATTAACAAGAAATGAAATCTCACCTCCTCCAAATTCACAATATCACCCTCGAATGATTCACAAGCTCTTTGTCACTTCCGGAAGCAATCAACACATCTTCACCAAGGACTACCAAAAATGTAACAAGGTAGGGATTAAAGACCCTATTCATAAGACCTATAACATGACTGGTGTATAAATCAAACCAAAAGACACCATCCCGAATTCAACATACTGGAAAAGACATTCAATAGCTCATTGGTCATCGAAAACAACTTAATAGAAATAATTTAGTCTCATCACTCCTAACTCTTACAAGATGATACATGTAATCCCTTGGATATTAATTGTACCCTAAAACAAGAAATGGGCTTACCCCTTCACTACCATTCAAAGACGAGTTAAAAGGAAATTAGAATCTAACTCCACGGGCCCTACCATCAATGGAGACACAACATGCATGCAATTAATCCATCCCAAGTATGATCATCTAAATCCACCACATGTAATACAACAAAACCATAAGTCAAGATCTAAATGCAACATGACCACGGCTCAATTTCCATTGACATTTGTAGCAACAAAGGGAAACTTCAATATACTGTTAGCAACATCGGGTGCCTCATCCACCCCTTGCCTCCTTTGAAGAGCATAGAAACAATACCATCTTGGAGCATCTCCTTGATCAATATACCCACCTTGGGCCTCTTGATTCACATGACCACCTTGACCTTGAGAACTGCCCTCCTTGCCCTTGTTCCAGACATTAGGGCAATCAATAAGCTTGTGACCTACTTTCCCGCACCCGTAACACGCTCTTGAATTCTTTAAGCATTTGCTATGATGATTCCTTTCACATTGTGGGTATTTTTGAAAACTCCTTCCACCATCACCTCCTTGAAACCTTGGTCTATCCATTCCTTTTATAGCAAGCCTCTTGTTTGGAGCACTAGAAGACCCTTGGCCTTGAAACCTGATACCTTATTGTAACTGATCATCCTCCATCGAGCCCTCTTTCACTCTCCACTCCACTTCTTCCTAAGCTTCTCACCCTTAAGTTGTTCGGCATAAATCATAAGATAGGTCAAATGCATATCATCAATCAACATAGCCAACTGGCATTCTTCACTCACTAAATTGGAGACACCCATCATGAACTTGTTCATTCTAGCCCTTGGGTTGGCACCCAAGAGAGGAGCATACTTAGAGAGTTGGTTGAACTTGAGAGCATACTCCCTCACATTCATTGATCCTTACTTCAAGTTCATAAACTCCACCATCTTGGCCTCCCTAAGCTTAAGAGGGAAAAACCGATTAAGAAAAGCTGCTTAAACTCCTCCCATAGTACCACATTATTGTTTCCCTTCTCTTCTCTCTATTGAGTAAACCATGTTTCTACTACCCCTTTGAGTTGGTAAGCCACAAACTCTGCCTTGTCTTCCGATCTAACACCCATCATGGCCAACACCTTATAAGTTTCATCAATAAACTCTTGTGGGTCCTCATCCACCTTTAACCCATAGAACTCTAGCGGGTTCATTCTCATGAAGTCTCTCACCTGAGATGTCGGCAGAGGAGCATGAGAGGCTTGGGCCTCTTGATTAACTTGATGAGCCATTGCTTGAACTAGCAATGTGAAAACATCCTAGAGCTCACCATGAGTCGGTTATCCCTAGGGAGCACAAGCTCTTCTTCCTCTTGTGTTAGGCATAATCAACTAGCATGGAAAAAACAATTGTTAGGGGAGAAACGGACTTACTTTAACTCTATAACATGACTTAGAACGTAAAGAGAGGAAATGTCTCCTAAAATATCTCATAGCCTTCTTCTCATAGTTGTGGTGCACAACACAACCATAAATAAGACTCAAATCAACGTGGTGTGTTGGACACCGATGATGTAACAACCTAGTTCTCTAATATCATCTTTGTCATGAACCAAGTCTAGGGCTTAGACATGACCGATGAATGGGGAACCTAAAGGAACCCTAAATAAGCCTCACAGTATATCATTACACATCATTGGTCACAGAAGCAATTAAAATAATAATACGAGATAAGTGTAAACAAGGGGATTTGGGACTAAGGCTAAACTTCCATGTCATAAACATCAAGAAACAAGACAGTCAAGATTCATAGTATAGATACATAACATGTCCAATAACACCTCTAAACATATATACTTAGCCGAGACCAAGACAAGCAACCAGGCTCACCCTCATAGTCAAAGTATACATAAAACAAAAATAGTTTTATAGCATAGCATGAGATCAGAAGCAATGTCCCTATAGAGGACTCACTAACATGCTTGAGTGAAAACTTACTAGCTACGTGGGTGGAGATACTCCAGCGGGGCTCCGGTTCCTACATAGTGATATCATGTAGGTATAGAGTATGTGTTAGTATGTTGGAATATGCTAAGTATGTGGAATGCAATACAACAAGAGAGAGGAAATATAATCAAAATGCATAATTATAGCAAGAGATAGTATGTTAGCAAATGGCATGCATGAACAATGCTTGTAGTAAAACATGCTTGAAAATAATCATATTTACATAACTTGTTTAACACAATAAGATGACATGATTAGCTCATCCAAACACCTTGTACTAGAGGGTGGAGAATATAGCATAGGTCATAACCCCTTCTTGGAGGTGAAGGGTAGAACATGAGGGAAAAGAGATAGCATAATTCATAACTCCTACATGTAAAAAAGAGATGATGGATAGCACATGAGGGTAGGAAGGTAGCATAGATCATAACCCCTACATGTGTGCATATGAGGCTAAGGCATTCCACATAGTTCATAACCCCTTCATATGAGTACATTGCATAACCTCAAATCATAGATAAGGGTAAGGAGTCCAACATAGTTCATAACCCCGACATGCAGAAAAGAGTAAGTGAATAGCAGTTGTGGGTGGAAGGAAGCATAGATAATAACCCAAATATGTGAGTACCTTGCATAACCTCAAACCACAAATGAGGGTAAAGAGTACAACATAGTTCATAACCCATATGTATGGATATGAGTAAGTGAGTAACATTGATTCGTACATGAGGATTAGGTATACAACATAGTTCATAATCCCTACATGTAGGAATTAAGCTTGTACTTGAGGGTAAAGCATATAACATAGTTCATAACCCCTTTTAGTAAGCCTCACAATTCACAAGAGCATAAACCTTAGCATAAGAGCTCAAAAATGCATCAATAATTCCCAAGAACATAACAACATGAGAGCCCAACAATTTACTTGCAATACCATAGATTCTTTACATGCTTTAAACAAACATATATGCATTTCTTTCATTATTATATAGTCATTTAACTCATAAGACAAGCATTGGACCATTATTCCTCAAGAACCCTAAACCGAAGATTTCGTCAAACACTTGGTGGGTGTGTAGTGCTAGTGTAAAATCATGTAATTCAAGAGTGAAATCATGCAAGAAAATTCAATGTAAAACTATCAATAGATACTTAATAACACCCTCAAGAAATATACACAAAACTCTTCATCAAACTTTACAATAGATCTTAGATTCGCAGCTCAAAATATAGCAAAATAGTCACAATTTCATAAACCCCAACATAGTGTGCAATGAATTTCATAATGAGTAAGACCCATAACTAAATCAACTTTATATCATGCAATTTTGAGTAAAATATTGCTTGGGCATTGTGGGTGAAAGGAACCTATGAATTAAACCCACATACCCTACCGTTGGAGATGAACTTGATGAAGATTAGAGATGGAGACTTGAAGCTTGAGTCCAATCCTTAAGATCTGGAAAGGGTTTTGGCACTTGAATTTTTACAGAAATGTAAGGCTAAGTGTTTGAGTGAGTATTGGGGAATGTCTTTCATAATATGAAGGCAAAATATGGCTAAGTATAGGTACTTTCACATATGGGAAAACTTAGGCCCAAGACCAAAAAGTCTTGGACCGAACTAACAAAGCTGGAAATGAATTACATTGAGGCGGGTCGCGCCTATAAAAGGGAAACCATTCAGGAAATCGACACTTAAAAATTTGAAATTATCATTTGTTCACTCTAAAATCGTGGTTAGACTCATTTCCCACTCAATTTGACCCCCTGAACAAGAGTGTGAAGTCAGATTTTTTATATCACACATAGATTTTGAGATATATGGAAATTATAATTTCGAGCACTTTCGAGGCACATTTTCGAGAACCTTTTGGGGTCGTTACAATATATAGATGTACTATTCTCATGTATATAAGAAGAACATTTTTAAATATTGAAAAAATTCATAAATATTAAAAACAATGTCAAATCACATTTTCTGTTTTAGTTTTATAATTCCATATAAATATAAATCTTTAGTAAAAGAAATAATCTAAAACTTTTAAAAAATGACAAATCAAATTCAGTAAAAATATATGTGTGCCACCCGAAAAAATTACCAAAAATACCCCTAGAAATGAATCATGTGTGTAACACATCATCCCATGCTCCGTTCACAAATCCTAAGACTAGATTTGCGAGCAGCACAAAACATTGAGTGAGAAAATGGTCTCAACTTAATTTTAGAGCAACCGAGTCAAAATAAAATTTTTGCTAATTAATATCCAAGTAGTGAGGGTTGTACAAAGGTTGTGATGCACTTAGGATGCAGAGCAACACATAGCATTTTTTTTAGTTCTCGACGGAAAGCTGGAATTAACGATAAAAGGCGAAATACACATGTCTACACCCCTGGGGCAACGTGGAAATGTTGGATCAGGAAGAAAACTTTTTCTCTGTTTAAGGAGGGGTAATTTCTACTTTTCCCACCCTACTTAGACCTTAATTGGTCCTTTTTTGACCCGGTTAATTCAATAAAATGCATTACTTCTTCATTAACATTAGAATAATTTCAAGAAAACTCAATCGTAGAATCAAGAACTTAGCTAGGGCTTCAAGAATCTCATCAATTCTTCCAAGAATTTGAATTATCAGGTATGTAAGGCTCTTAAAAAGTTATTTAAATAATCGCTTAGCAACGTAAATACTACTTTTCACGCAAGATTTTCATTAAAAGTTGAGCTCCAAATTCCCTGTATTCTTGAAAAGTTGGATAAATTCTTGATAAGTATCATGACTTATGTTGGTTTTACTATTGATTCAAGATTTTGAAACATTTATAATTATGGATGAAAATATCAGAATTCCTTGAGGTAATTCATGAAAAGTTTTAAAGTGTATAGTTCTGAGTAGGTTTTTAAAGTATTTGAAATTCTTGCTTTTGCAAGATATATGAGAAATAATGACTATGTTGGAAATACCTTGCATTGATACATCTTTTAGACAAAGAAAAGAGTTGAGTTGAGCAAAAGTTTGAGAAAAAGCTAAGTTGGGCTAAGTTCCCTAAAGTTCAAAGATATATTATGAGAACTCATATTCCTTAAGTTATGAGCACTATACAAGTTATTTTGGGAGTAGTATTAAGCATCGATATGAGTAAGAGTAGAAATAATAACTTAAGCTCATAAAATACATAGCCAGCATAAGGCGGGATTATACCAAGGTACAACTGCTCACTTGCCACTGAGATGGCCTAGTTTTTGGATAGATCCACTCCCCTAATTTTTTGTCCCCTACCACGGCAAAGTACAGGACGGATTTGGTAGCATGGGCAAGATGTTTTATCACCACAAAGCTCATAGTGGTTGTTGTCGGTTAGAGAAAATCCCTAAGTTAAAGCAAGTTATGTTCTACATACAGATTTTTAGCATTTTTTTCAGTATGCAGAGTATTTACTATTTATCTTATTTTATTTAGACATATGATTATTGTACTTTGAGAAATATTACATCACTCTGAGTCTCTATTTTGGCCATTTTACATACAGTACATTCCACGTACTGACGTCTTTAGGACTTGCATCATTTTATGATGCATACATAGGTGATAGAGTCCCTCAGTAGCTGCTTCATTGAGGATCTGACACCTATTCAACTATCCGTGAGGCCTCTTCTCAGTCAGAGGCTTGGAGTTTATTTATGTTTTCCCTTTTAGCATTTTATTCAATTATGGCTAATTTGGGGCCTATCCCGGTAGTCGTTTAAATTATTCTTGTTAGAGATTCCATAGACAATGTGTCAAGTATTGGAGGTTTCTTCCATTTCAGTTGTTGTTGAGAAATTCTTCATTTTAGTTATTCATGACAGTTTAGTTCTTTTAGCTAACTATATTAAAGCCTTTCCATTATTTAAGTCTAGTAGAGTAGCTAGGCCAAGTGGTTCGCTCGGGACTAGAAGTGGTTCTGGGTGCCAGCCACGCCTAGGGGGTTGGTAAACTTGAGACATGTCAAACTTAGAATCAAAGCACATGGTTCAAGAGTCCTAGGGAGTCTATGGAAACATATCTAGTAGAGTCTGTATTATAGGTTTGAAGGTGCCATATCTATAATAGGGAAGCTACAGGTTATTAGGAAGAGTCACTAACATTTGTTATTCTGCTCTCATGCTTCAAAGTTTACCTATATCAGTTCCCTTCTAACTCATGCATTCATGCCTTATGTTTCACATCATGCCTCAAAAGCAGAGATGACGGGCAGTAAGGGGCTGAAGGTGCACATCCAAGAGGAATGCAAACTATCCTGGCCAAATTCCTAAGGGACCTAGAGGTCCAGCTGTACCTGTCGAGTAGCCACAGCAAGCAGACATCTCCAATGCTAAGCTCTGCTAGACCATCCAAGCATTGACACAGGCGGTCACTACTCAAGAAGGTCCCCAGAGAGATGGTGGGAATGATGGGTTAGACACAGCCAGGGTTCGTGAGTTTCTGAGGATGAACCCACCTGAATTGACGGGATCTAATGTGAAGGAGGATCCTAAGAACTTTATTGAGGATCTCCAGAAAGTGTTCAGGTCTTGCACATATGTGACACTGAGTGGGTTAAGTTGGTTGCCTACTAGCTCAAGGGAGTAGCTAGACTCTGGTTTAACCAATGGATAGGAGGCAGGGTAGAAGAGGCGCCAGCATTGAGTTGGGCAGTGTTTGAGGAGGCCTTTTTGGGATAGTACTTTCCTAGAGATAAGAGGCAGGCTAAGATGAGGGAATTTCTGAACCCAAAGCCAGAGTATATGAGTGCACTGGAATACAGCCTTAAGTTTACTCAATTGTCACATTATGCTACAACTATGGTGGTAGACATGCGTACTAGGATGGACTTGTTCGTATCAGGACTCTCTCGGATGACTAAGAGAGAGGGAAGGAATGCTATGCTGATTAGGATATGGACATAGCTCATTTGATGACTTATGTGCAACAGATAGGGAGGAGAAAATGAAAGATAGGGAAGAGTTCAGGTAAGAAGTGGGCTGAAGGTGGAAATCACTCATCCTTTCAGCCTAATATATCCAGACTAGCACCTTCATCTGCTAGTGCACCTACACAGAGGGTCAGGAATTAGTAGAGATCATAGAACTGTATGTTCCTGGGAAGCCAGTCATAGGGTAGCATAGCTCAAGGATCAAACCGTTATCCGATTTGTGGTTAGTATGCAGATCTCAACTAAGAGACTGCCTTAGGGGCACAAATGGTTGTTTCTAATCTGTTCAGGTGGGACACTTCTTGAAGGACTTCCCTGTGGGAAGGTAGAGCATGATAGATACTGGATCACAATCAATTTCTTTAGCACCGCAGGGTAAGCCAATTGGAGGGGCACTATATCAGGGGCCAGCTGGGGCACAAACCGCTTATATGACACGGTGTGCTCAAAATATTTACTCATGATGTCTATGCATTGTTAGACCAGGTGCCACATTGTCATTTGCGACTCTTTAATGTGGCTATGAAGTTTGGGGTCAGTCCATAGTGTCTTCTTGAGCCTTTTAGTGTCTCCACTCCTATGGGGGAATTCATCTTAGCCAAAAGAATTTATAGGGTAGTATCAATTTATCATAATAAAATAATAGCTGATTTGGTTGGGTTAGACAAAGTAGATTTTGATGTCATCCTAGTCATAGATTGGCTTCTTGCTGATTATGCTTCCATGGAATGCAGAACTAGGGTAGTCAAATTTCAGTTTCCTAACGAACCTATCTTAGAGTGGAGGGGTAGCTCAATTTTTCCTAAGGAATAGTTTGTCTCATATCTTAAAGCCAGAAAGTTAATTTCCAAAAGGTGCATATACCACCTAGTCAGAGTTCAAGATTCTCGTGCCGAAGCACCATCTCTTCAGTCTATCCCAGTTGTGCATGAGTTCCCAGAGATCTTTCATGAGGATCTTCCTAGAGTCCCTCATGATATGGAGATAGACTTTCGGATAGATACACTCCCAGATACACAGCCCATACCTATTCCTCCGTATCATATGGCTCCTTCAGAGTTAAAAAAAATTGAAGCTATAGCTGAAAGGTCACTAGCAAGAATAAGTATCCCCTTCCCAAAATTGATGACCTATGCTACTTGCTTCTCCAAAATAGACCTTAGATCTGGGTATCATCAGCTTAAAGTTAGAGAAAGAGACATTCCTAAGCCAATTTTCAGAACCCGCTTTGGTCATTATGAGTTTTTGGTCATGTCATTTGGACTGACAAATGAACCAGCAGCATTCATGGATCTTATAAATAGGGTGTTGAGGCCGTACCTAGATATGTTCATCATTGTTTTCATAGATGATATCTTCATCTAATCTCATAACAATGAGGAGCATGCTGACCATCTTAGAATTATCATTCAGACCCTTAAAGATCAGTAGCTTCATTCAAACTTTTCTAAATGTGAGTTTTGGTTGGCATCTGTGGAATTTTTTAGGCATATTTTGTCAGGCGAAGGTATTTAAGTGGATTCCCAAAAGATTGAGGCAATAAAGAATTAGCCAAGGCCCATAACTCCAACAAAGATAAGGAGTTTCTAGGGCTTGGCGGGGTACTATAGATGGTTCGTAGGGTGATTATCTTCTATCCTAGCTCCTTTAACTAAAACCATACAAAAGAAGGTTAAGTACGAATGGTTAGAAGCTTGTGAGACGAGTTTCCAAGAGTTGAAAACCAGGCTGACCACAACACCCGGTCTTATCCCTACCCGAAGGAGTTGATGACTTTGTGGAATGTTGTGATGCTTCCAGAGTTGGGTTGGGATGCGTATTGATGTAGAGAGGCAAGGCGATAGCATATGCCTCCAGGTAGCTTAAGACACATGAGAAGAACTACCCAACTCATGATATTGATCTTGTTGTTATAGTGTTTGCTTTAAAAATATGGAGACACTATCTTTATGATAGGCAAGTAGATATATTTTTAGACCACAAGAGCTTGTAGTATGTATTCAGCCAGAAAGAGTTTAATCTGAGGCAGAGGAGATGGTTGGAGCTGTTGAAGGACTATGACATGAGCATCCCTATCACCCAGGTAAAGTTAATGTAGTTGTTGATGCTCTTAACAGGTTGACCATGGGGAGAACTACTCACGTAGAAGATGAAAAGAAAGACTTGGCTAAGGAGGTCCACAGACTAGCCCGTTTATGAGCCTAGATTAAGGATTCCGACGAAGGTGGTGCCATTGTCAGAAATGGGACAGAGTAATCATTGGTGGTAAAGTAAGACGATAATCCTATCCTTCTGTAATTGAAAGAGTATGTGCAAAAACAAAAAATATTAGTCTTTTCAAAAGGGGGACATGGGGTACTGAGATACCAGGGCAGGTTGTGCATGCCAAGATTTGGTGGCCTTAGAAATAAGATCCTATTTAAGGCACGAAATGCTAGATACTCTATCCATCCTAGTGCAACAAAGATGTATAGAGATTTATGAGTAGCCTATTGGTGGGGTGGCATGAAGAGGGATATCTAGATGCCCAAATTGCTACCAGGTTAAGGTAGAGCACCAAAGGCCTTGTCGTGTGGTCCAGAACATTCAGATTCCAGAATGGAAGTGGGGGATGATTAACATAGACTTTGTAACAGGCTTTTCTGGGTCCCGTAGATAGCTTAATTCCATATGGGTTATAGTGGACAGAATGACCAAGTCACTCACTTTATACCTATCAAAACAACTGAGATAGTTGAGGACTATGCCAAACTTTATCTTAAAGAGATTTTTAGACGTACATGTTCCTATATCCATCATTTCAGATAGAGGAGCTTAGTTTACATCTCAGTTTTAGAAGTCCTTGCAGAATGGTCTTGGTACAAAGGTGAATCTTAGTACAAATTTTCATCCGCAGACAGTCGGGTAAGCGGAGCGATCCATACAGACCCTTGAGGATATGTTGAGGGCGTGTGTGATAGACTTTAAAAATAATTGGAATGATCACTTACCCTTGATTGAGTTTTCCTATAAAAACAGTTTCCAGGCTAGGATACAGATGGCACCGTATGAGGCCCTTTATGGAAGAAGGTGTAGATCACCCATTAGGTTGTTTGAAGTTGGTGAGGCAGGATAGATAGGACTTGATCTAGTCCACCCAACTATGGAGAAGGTGAAGGTTATCCAAGAAAGGATAAAGATGGCCCAGAGTCGGCAAAAGTCTTACACTGATGTTAGGAGGAGAGATTTAGAATTTAAGGTAGGTGATTGGGTGTACCTAAAGGTATCACTGATGAAAGGGGTTATGGGATTTGGGAAAAAGGGGAAGCTCAGTCCACGATATATTGGTCCTTACCAAATTTTGGAAAGAGTTGGTAGTGTTGCTTATGAGTTGAAGTTACCAGCAGAGTTAATTGTTATGCATCCGGTATTCCATATTTTCTTGCTTAACAAATGCTTGGGAGATCCCTCTCTAGTTGTCCTTGTTGAAAGTGTTGGGATTAAAGATAGTATGTCTTATTAAGAAGTCCCGGTGTAAATACTAGACTGACAAGTTTGCAAATTGAGGACCAAGGAGATTTCCTTGGTAAAAGTGTTGTGGAAAAACCAATTCGTCAAAGAGGCCACATGGGAAGCAGAGGTAGATATGAAGGCCAAGTATCCACACTTGTTCATTGGCCCAAATGAAGATCTTGAAGGTATTTTCATGATTATCTCGGAGACTTATGTTTGTTTAAGTTTAGTATTTTTATTATCATGAGCTAAAACTTTTCATATCATTATCATTCGTGGACAAATGATCACAAGGGGGAGATATTGTGACACCTAGTGAAATTATCAAAATACCCCTAGAAATGAATCATGTGTAATGCATATTCCTATGCTCTGTTCATAAATTCAAGATAGGATTTACGATCAGCATGAAAATTTGAGTAGGAAAATGGTCTCATCTTAATTTTAGAGCAAGCAAGTCAAAATAAAATTTTTGCTAATTAATTTCTAGGTAGTGAGGGTCCGCACCCAGGGCACGATGCGCCAAGGATGCAGAGCAACACTTAGCATATTTTTAAGTTTTCGATGGGAAGTTGGAATTAGTGATAAAATGTGAAATACACATGTCCGTGTCCATAGCGCGACGTGGCATGTTGTATTAGACGAAATACACATGTCCCCGCCGCTAGCGCGATGCGGAGATGTTATATCAGGCAGAAAACTTCTTCTCTATTTAAGGAGAGTTATTTTGACTTTTTCCACCCTCCTTAAACCTTAATTGGTCAGTTTTCACTCGATTAATTCATAAAAACACATTACTTCTTAATTAATGTTAGAATAGTTTCAAGAAAACCCAAGCGTAGAATCAAGAACCCAACTAGGGCTTCAAGAATCACTTCAATTCTTCGAAGAATTTGAATTCTCATGTATGTAAGGCTCTCAAAAAGTTATTTTAATAATCTTTTAGCAACATAAATACGACTTTTCATCTAAGATTTCCGTTACAAGTTGAACCCTAGTTCCCTGTATTTCTTGTAAAGTTATTAATGTACTGTTCATGCCTAAATTCTTGATAAGTATCATGACTCTTGTTGGTTTTACTATTGATTCAAGATATTGAAACATGATTTATAACTATGGATGAAATTATGGAAATTCCTTTAGCTAATTCATTAAAAGTTTTAAAGTTTACAGTATTGAATGAGTTTATGAAGTATTTGAAATTCTTGCTTGTGCAAGATATTTGAGAAATAAAGACTATGTCGGAAATACCTTGTATTGATACATCTTTTAGACAAAGAAATGAGTTGATTGGAGCAAAAGTTTGAGAAAAAGCTAAGTTGGGCTAAGTTCCCAAGGTTCAAAGTTATATTTTGAAACTCATATTCCTTAAGTTATGAGCACTATACAAGTTACATTGGAAGTAGTATTGAGCACCGTTATGAGTCCAAGTAGAATTAATAATTTGAACTCATTAACTACATAGCCAGCGTAGGACAGGATTGTAGCAAAGTACAACTCCTCACTTTCCACTGAGATGGCCCTGTTTTGGGATGGATCCATTCCCCTAGTTTTTCATCCCCTACCCCAGCATAGTACGGGACAGCTCTGGTAGCATATGCAAGATGTTGTATCACCACGAAGCTCGTAGTAGTGGTTGTCGATTAGAGAAACTCCCAACATTAAAGCAAGTTATGTTTTACATACAGATTTTTAGTATGTTTTTTACAGCATACAGAGTATTTACTATTTAGTTCATTTTATTTGGAGATATGATTATTGTACTTTGAGAAATATTGCATCACTTTGAGCTTCCGTTTTGGTCATTTTACATACCGCACATTCCATGTACTAACTTCCTTATGACCTGCATCATTTTATAATGCAGAAGCACGTGACAGAGTCCCCTAGCAGCCAATCTGTTGAGGATCAGACACTATTCAGCTATCAGTGAGGCCTCTACCCAGTCATAGGCTTGGAGATTATGTATGTTTTCCCTTTTAACATTTTATTTAGTTATGGCTTCTTTGGGGCCTGTTCCAGTGGTCGTTCAGATTATTCTAGTTAGAGGTTCCATAGACTATGTGTCAAGAATTGCAGTTGCTTTCATTTTACTTGTTGATGAGACATTCTTTATTTCATTTATTCATGATAGTTTAGTACTTTCAGCTGACTGTATTGAAGCCTTTCCATTATTTAACTCTTCCACTGAGTAGAGTAGCCAGGCCAAGTGGTTCGCTCAGGGCTAGAAATGGTTCTAGGTGTCGGCCATGCCTAGGGAGTGAACTTGGGGCGCGAAAACTTGGTATCAGAACACAGAGTTCAAGAATCCTCAGGAGTTTGTGGAACCGTGTCTAGTAGAGTCTGGCTATGAAGTACTCCACATCTATAATATGGAGGCTACAGGGCTTTAGGAAGAGTCACTAACATTTATTATTCCCCTCTCGTGCTTCAGAGTTTACCTCTATCAATTCCCTTCTAACTCGTGTGTTCGCACCTTATTTTTCAGATCATATTCCAGGCAGAGCCGACAGACCAGTAAGGGGCCGAGGGAGTCCAGCCAAGAGGAATGCAAACCAGCCTAGCCCAATTCCTAAGGGGACCTAGAGGTCAAGTTATGCCTATCGAGCAGCTACAGTAAGTAGACATCTCCAATGCTGAGCTTTGCTAGGCTATCCAAGCTTTGGCACAGGTGGTCACTACTCAAGGAGGCCACCAGAGATATGGTGGTAATGATGGATCGTACATAACCAGGGCTCGTGAGTTTCTGATAATGAATGCACCTGAATTGATAGGGTCTAATGTGAAGGAGAATCCTAAGAACATTATTATAGAGCTCCACAAAGTGTTTCAGGTCATGCACATATGAGACACTGAGCGGGTTGAGTTGGCTACCTACTAGCTCATTGGAGTAGCTAGACTCTGGTTTGACAAGTGGAAAGGCGGCAAGGCAGAAGGGGCGCCAGCTTTGAGTTTGGCAGTGTCTGAAGAGGCCTTTATGGGATAGTACTTTCCAAGGGAGATGAGGTAGGCTAAGGTGAGGGAATTTATGAACATGAAGCAAGAGAATATAAGTGTGTGGGAGTACAGCCTCAAGTTTACTCAACTTTCCTATTATGCTCTAACTATGGTAGCAGACATGCGTACTAGGATGGACTTGTTCGTGTCAGGACTCTCTCGGATGACTAAGAGAGAGGGAAGGAATGCTATGCTAATTAGGGATATGTACATAGCTTATTTGATGACTTATGTGCAGCAGGTAGAGGAGGAGAAAATGTAGGATCAGAAGAGTTCAGGTGTAAGAGCGCCAAGACATCAGGCCAGGAGATAGGTAAGAGGAGGTTAGAGGTGGAAATCACTCATCCTTTTAGCCTAAGATATCCATACCAGCACCTTCATCTACTAGTGCACTTGTACCGAGGGTCATGAATGAGTAGGGATCACAGAACAGCAGGTTCCCAGGCAGCCGGTCACAGGGTAGCACAGCTGAAGGATCAAATTATTATCGAGTTTGTGGTAAGTGTGGTATATCTCATCCAAAAAAGTGCCTTACAGGCACAAATGGTTGTTTCAAATATGGTCAGGTGGGACATTTCTTGAAGGATTGTCTTGTCGGGAGGGAGAGCATCAGAGATAACAGATCACAATCAGTTTCTTCAGCACCACAAGATAAGACAATTCAGAGGGGCACTACTCAGAGGCCAGCGACAGCACAAACTGCTTATATGCCATGGCCACCAGACAGGAGTAGGAGAACTCACCAGATGTGGTTACTGGTATGCCCAAAATCTTTACTCATGATGTATATGCATTGTTTGACCGAGGTTCCACATTGTAATTCGTGACTTCTTATGAAGCTATGAAGTTTGGGGTCAGTCCAGAGTGTCTTCTTGAGCCTTTTAGTGTCTCCACTCCTACGAGGAGTTCATGTTAGTCGAAAGAATTTATAGGGGTTGCCCAGTATCAATTTATCATAAGAAAATCGTAGTTGATTTGGTTGAGTTTGACATGGTAGATTTCAATGTCATCCTAGGCATGAATTAGATTCATGTCGGTTATGCTTCTATCAATTGCAGAACCAGGGTAGTCAATTTTCAGTTTCCTAACAACTATTCCTAGATTTGAAGGGTAGCTCAGTTTTTCTTAAGGGTTAGTTTGTCGCATATCTTGAAACCAGAAAGTTAATTTCCAAAGGGTGCATATACAACCTAGTCAGAGTTTAGGATTCTCGTGCCAAGGCACTATCTCTTCAGTATATCCCAGTTGTAAATGAGTTCCCAAAAGTCTTTCCTAAGGATCTTCTTGAAGTCCCTCCTAATAGGAAGATAGGCTTTGGGATAGAAACTCTCCCAAATACATAACCCATATATATTCCTTCGTATGTATGGCTCCTTCGGAGTTAAAGGAGTTGAAGCTATAACTGAAAGATCTTTTTGACAAAGGGTTTTAATAGACAAAGCATATCACCATGGGGTGCTCGAGTTCTTTTTGTGTGCAAAACAGATGGTTCTCTTCGAATGTTCATAGATTACCGTCAGTTGAATAAGGTCACTATCAAGAATAAGTATCCCCTTCCAAGAATTGACGACTT
Source organism: Solanum ossicruentum (assembly GCA_025774065.1). Lineage (NCBI taxonomy): Eukaryota > Viridiplantae > Streptophyta > Magnoliopsida > Solanales > Solanaceae > Solanum > Solanum ossicruentum. The sequence goes on along the minus strand of JAOTQR010116785.1, from coordinate 8,008 downwards.
ATTCAACCAACTCTAGGGTGCTACTTGTTTCTCCAAAATAGACCTCAAATTTGAGTATCATTAGCTCAAATTTAGAGAAAGAGACATTCCTAAGACAACATTCAGAACCTTGTCATTATGGGTTTTTGGTCATGTCATTTGGACTGACAAATGCACAAGCAGCATTCATAGATCTTATGAACAGGGTGTTGAGGTCGTATCTGGATATGTTCGTCATTGTGTTCATAGATGACATCTTGATATATTCTTGTAATAAGGAGGAGCATGTTGACCATCTTAGAATTGACCTTCAGACCCTTAAGGATCAGCAGCATTATGCAAAAATTTTCCAATGTGAATTTCGGTTGGCATCTGTGGAACTTTTGGGGAATATTGTGTCAGTCGAAGGTATTCAAGTGGATTCCCAAAAGATTGAGGTAGTAAAGAATTGGCCAAAGCCTATGACTCTAACAGAGATAAGGAGTTTCTAGGGCTTGGCAGGGTACTACAGACGGTTCATAGGGGATTTTCTTCTATCTTAGCTCCTTTGACTAAACTCACCCAGAAGAAGGTTAAGTTTAAATGGTCAGAAGCTTGTGAGAAGAGTTTCCAAGAGTTGAAAACCAGGCTGACCACAGCCCCAATCTTATCCCTACCCTAAGTAGTTGATGACTTTGTGGTATACTGTAATGCTTCCGTAGTTGGGTTAGGATGCATATTGATGAAGAGAGGTAAGGTGATAGCATATGCCTTCAGGTAGCTGAAGACTCATGAGAAAAACTACCCAACTCATGATCTTGAACTTGCTACTGTAGTGTTTGCTCTAAAAATCTAGAGAAACTATCTTTATCATGGGCACATAGATATATTTACGTACCACAAGAGTTTGTAGTATGTATTTAGCCAGAAGAAGTTGAATCTGAGGCAGAGGAGATGGTTGGAGCTGTTGAAAAACTATGACATAAACATCCTCTATCACCCAGGTAAAACTAATGTAGTTGTTGATTCCTTTAGCAGGTTGAACATGGGGAGCACTACTCACATAGAAGACGAAAAGAAAGAATTTGGTAAGGAGGTGCACAAACTAGCCCATTTAGGGGTGCAGATTGAGGTTTTTGATGAAGGTGGTGCCATTATCAGAAATGGGGCAGAGTCATCATTGGTGGTGCAGGTGAAGGAAAAGCAAGAAATGGATCCTATCCTACTTATGTTGAAAGAGAATGTGCAAAAATAAACAGTATTAGTCTTTGCAAAATGGGGAGATAGGGTCCTGAGATACCAAGGCAGGTTGTGCGTGCCAAATGCTGATAGCCTTAGAGATAGGACCCTAACTGAGGCTCATAATGCTAGATACTCTTTCATCCTAGTGCAACAAAGATGTATAGAGATTTATGAGAAGTTTATTAGTGGGGTGGCATAAAGAGGGACATTGCAGAGTTCGTGTCTAGATGCCCGAATTGCCAGTAGGTTAAGGTAGAGCACCAAAGGCCTTGTGGTGTGGCCCAGAACATTGAAATTCTAGAATGGAAGTGGAATATGATTAACGTGGACTTCGTAATAGGCATCCCTTGGTCCCGTAGATAGCATGATTCCATATGAGTTATAATAGATAGAATGACCAAGTAAGCTCACTTTCTACCTGTCAAAATGACTGATACAGTTGAGAACTATGCTAGACGTTATCTTAAAGAGTTATATCCATCATTTCAAACAGAAGAGCTCATTTCATAGCACAGTTTTGATGTCCTTTCAGAAAGGGCTAGGTACAAAGGTGAATCCTAGTACAGCTTTCCATTCACTAACAGACTGGCAAGTGGAGCGAACAATATAGACCCTTGAGGATATGTTGAGGGCGTGTGTGATAGACTTTAAAGGTAAATGGGATGATAACTTACCCTTAATTGAGTTTTCCTATAATAATAGTTTCAGGCAAGTAAACAGATGGCACCATATGAAGCCCTTTATGGAAGAAGGTGTAGATCACCCATTGTGTGGTTTAAAGTTAGTAAGGTAGGATTAATAGGACCTGATCTAGTCCACCAATCTATGGAAAAGGTGAAGGTTATCCAAGAAAGGCTAATGAAGGCCCAGAGTCAGCAAGCGTCTTACACTGATGTTAGGAGGAAAGATTTGGAATTTAAGGTAGGTGATTGGGTGTACCTAAAGGTATTACCCGATTGAAGGGGTTATGAGATTCGAAAAAAAGGGGAAAGCTCAGACCACGATATATTGGTTCTTACCATATTTTGGGAAGAGTTGGCAACGTTGCTTACAAGTTGGATTTACCAGCAAAGTTAAGTGTTATACATCTGGTATTGCATATTTCATGCTTAAGAAATGCTTAGGAGATCCTTATCTTGTTGTCCCTGTTGAAAGTGTTGGGATTAAAGATAGTTTTTCTTATGAAGAAGTCCCGGTGCAAATACTAGACCGACAAGTTCGCAAATTAAGGACCAAGGAGATTGCTTTTGGTAAAAGTGTTGTGGGGAAACCAATTCGTGGAAGAGGCCACATAGGAAGCAGAGGATGATATGAAGGACAAGTACCCACACTTGTTCATTGGCCTAAATGAGGATCTTGAAGGTAAATTTTCATGATTGATCTCGGAGACATATGTTTGTTTAAGTTAAGTAATTTTGTTGTCTTGAGCTAAAATTTTTCATATAGTTATCATTCGAGGATGAATGATCCCAAGGGAGAAGATGTTGTGACACCATGTGAAATTACCAAAATAGCCCTAGAAAGGAATCATGCACGTAATACGTCTTCACATGCCCCATTCACAAATTCGAGACCGAATTTGCCATCAGCGTGAAAAATTGAGTGGGAAAATGGTCTCGACTCGAGTTTAGAGCAAGCGAGTCAAAATAAAATTTTCGCTACTTAATTTTCGAGCAGTGATGGTCTGCGCCCACAGTGCGACGTAGAGCAACACTTAACATTTTTTTTTAGTTTTTGACGAGAAGCTGGAATTCATAATAAAAGGAGAAATATGCATATTCGTGCCCCTGGCGTGACGCGGACATGTTGTATTGGGCGAAATACATATGTCCGCACCTCTGGCGTGACGTGGACATGTTTTATCATGAAGAAAACTTTTTCTCTATTTAAGGAGGGGCAGTTTCAACTTTTCCCACACTCCTTAAACCTTAATTGGTTGGTTTTCAACCGATTAATTCATAAAAATGCATTACTTTTTCATTAACGTTAGAATAGTTTCAAGAAAACCCAAGCATAGAATCAAGAACCCAGCTAGGGCTTCAAGAATTACTTCAATTCTTTCAAGAATTTGAATTCTTAGGTATTTAAGGCTCTCCAAATGTTAATTTAATAATCTATGAGCAACATAAATACTAGTTTTCACACAAGATTACCATTACAAGTTGAGGTCCAAGTTCCCTGTATTTCTTGTAAAGTTATTAAAGTATTGTTCATGCATAAATTCTTGATAAGTATCATGACTCTTGTTAGTTTTACTATTGAGTCAAGATATTGAAACAAGATTTATAACTATGGATGAAATTATGAGAATTCCTTGAGGTAATTCATGAAAAGTTTTAAAGTTTACAGTTTTGAGTAAGTTTATAAAGTATTTGAAATTCTTGGTTGTGCAAGATATTTGAGATATAAGGACTATGTTTTAAATACCTTGCATTGATACATCTTTTAGACAAAGAAAAGATTTGATTTGAGCAAAAGTTTGAGAGAAAGCTAAGTTGGGCTAAGTTCCCAAAAGTTCAAAGATATATTTTGAGAACTCATATTCCTTAAGTTATGAGTACTATACAAGTTATTGCGGAAGTACTATTGAGCATCGATATGAGTGAGAGTAGAATTAATAACTTGAACTCATAAACTACGTAGCCAGCATAGGACAGGATTGTACCAAGATACAACTCCTCACTTAGCCACTGGGATGGCCTAGTTTTGGGATGAATCCACTCCCCTTGTCTTTTGACCCCTACCCGAAAAAGTATGGGATGGCTCTGGCAGCGTGGGCAAGACATTGTATCAGCACAAAGTTCATAGTGGTGGTATTCGATTAGAGAAACTCCCCAAGTTAAAGCAAGTTATGTTTTACATACAGATTTTTAGCATGTTTTTCTTCAGCATATAGAGTATTTACTATTTATGCCATTTTATTTGGAGATATGATTATTGTACTTTGATAAATATTGCATCACTAAGTTTCCGTTTTGATCATTTTACATACCGTAAATTCAACGCACTAATGCCCTTGGGACCTGCATCATTTTATGATGCAGACGTAGGTGACAGAGTCCCTCAGCTGCCGCTCCATTGAGGATCATACACCTATTCAGCTATCGGTGCATCCTCTTCTCAGTTAGAGGCTTGGAGTTTATTTATGTTTTCCCTTTTAGCATTTTATTCAGTTATGACTACTTTGGGGCCTGTCTCAGTAGTCATTCAAATTATTCTAGTTAGAGGTTACATAAACTATGTGTCAAGTATTGCAGGTTGCTTTCATTTCAGTTGTTGATGAGACATTCTTCATTTCAGTTATTCATGAAAGTTTAGTACTTTCAACTGACTATATTGAAGTCTTTCCATTATTCAAGTCTTCCACTTAGTAGAGTAGCCACTCCAAGTGGTTCGCTCAGGACCAGAAATGATTCTGGGTGCCAGCCACACCTAGGGGGTGAATTCGGGGCGTCACAATGTGTATAATTCTTATAAGGTTCTTATACTATTTTCTGACATAAATAAAAGGAAAAAGATTGATTTAAAAAAATCATATGAATAACATTAATTATGAGATAAAAGTAAGAAAGTAAAAGAAATTAATAGCATTGATAATGATAAAAGTCACTTGGCAATTCTAGGACAACAAAATTAATAAATATGGTAATCTCTCTCTCTTTCTTTCTCTCTCTCTCTCTCTCTCTCTCTATATATATATATATATAGATAGATACATACTAGGTAATCAGCCCACGCTTCACGCGATCACAAGTAATCTAATTAAAATTATATATGTTTGAAAAACTATTACGGAGTATGTAAAACTTGTGAAGAGTGCTTACCGAAATCAAATCTGTTAGTTAGTTGATGATCTTGGTGTCAGTTACTCTCATTTCTGTTCCTTCGCGGAAGATTCTTGTCTTTTATCAGAATACAAAATTCATTTTACAACAATATTAGCATGTGAAAGCAAGAATAAGAAGTTTAATCTTATTGTTTTTTTAGCTAGCCCATACATATAGTAATATTTATTCAATGTCCAAACTTGCGAGATAATGAAAGGAAGAATACTTTCAAGGTTAGTATGGAACAGTTGCTAATACAAATGCTCATTTGGTTCAAAATGTAGTCCAACTATGTGCGAAGTAAAAATGCTTTTAAATTATTGAAGATTTGATTTCTCATATGGTGAGTCAAGAAGGAAAATAACTATTGGTTAAATGAATATCATAAAAATAAACTCAATTATTGAATAGTATAGGAGAATTTTCTTGCTAATAGTGAAAAAAATTTAAAACGATAATTTTCAAGAATTGTAAATACTCACCCACATTGCAGAAAAATACAATTATCATAGTTCTTCATACATCACTGCCTATAACCATTCAATTCAATCAACTATAGTTGAAACAAAGTTCGAGTTCCAGATACTATAAAGAAAAGAAAGGCCTTTGAGAAAAATGAAAGAACATATCTTATAACAAATTTGAATTCGCCCAAGAGTCATATTTGTTACGATTTCCCCAAATTCAAGATTTCCAGGAGTGTGAGTAGAGCCATCTATCTCTAAAGAGGAACTCCTAACAGGTCGTATTTCAATTGCAGTGCCATTCACAATGTGTAAAAAAGTTAGCAAACAAAATCAAAATTTAATGTCTTATAACTGACTATGCAGGGGACAACTCACAACATTGTAGATCATATGTACATAGTTACAAACCATGAAGCCGTAGATGAAGATCTCGATGACAGTCAAGCTTCTATATGTTGAAATTAAGGAGGACTTGAAATTTCTTTTAAAGCGGAAGAGGCAACGTTTTCTATGAAGGAGGAAGAACAACGGTGAGTTTTCTCCTGTTTATCTGCCACATCGGTTTTTTGCAGGCAATGTTAGCAAAACGACAGATACCTTTGATGATTTAATATCACAGATGGTCACTCAACTATTAATTCTTTCTATAAAAAGTCACTTAACTTTCATTTTTAATTTCAAAGTCACTCAACTATGAGTTCATTTATCAGAAAGTCACTTAAAAAAATAACTTTTGTGTATAGTTGCAATCGAATTTTCTCTTGGAAATGATAACATATATTGATTGTGTTACATTGCTAACATGAGCACAACTTCTATACATGTTTCATAAGTTTGAGAAATTTGCAGTGCTGGATATTATGAACTAGAGAAACTAATTCGAGGAAGAGGCAACGAGTATAATAAGGATGAATCAATGTTATTATTCTAAGAAACTTCTTGAGACACAAGGAAGTGAGTGCTTTTCGACATGAAAAGCCTAGTCTCAGACCTAATACCTGAAGAGAAAATTTCTTCCCTAAAAAGAATTTCATGTTGACTGATCATGTGGCACTTTTTATCTACGTAGCATTCATGATGTTATTTCAGTGTAAGAGAGATATATTTTTGGTTAAATTTTATGGAAGGAATATTTTTGAACCAAAATATAATAAGCGATACTTTTGCTCCATTGCTAATAGTTCGGGGATATTTTTGTCCCTTTTCCATTTCTATTAAAGAGGAGTATTTTTACGCCAAAAATTTAATTGAAGGATATTTTTTAACCAAAACCCAACTAAGGGGTATTTTTGCTCCATTTTGAATAATTTAAGAGTGTTTTTCGCCTTATACCAAATTTTAACTATGATTCACCAAAGACTGAATTGAAGAGGAAAATTCAACTTAAAGACACTCTACGGGATACCAAATATTCAAACACCTAGTACTGCTTCTTCAATTCTTCCGCACAGTTAGAAATATGTCCATAAATGAAAGAGGCAAGGGGACGGAGAGGATGCCAGTAGATATGACACCAATTTTCTTAAAGCTTTGATTTTTAATTTAAAAGTCACTCAACTATCAATATTTTACTCTCAAAGTCACTCAACCTATTTAATTAATTTTTATTTTTAAGTAATATTTAAAACATTAAAAATATATCCATTAAAATCATTAATTACCCACCCCACTTGACTTGACCTGCTGAAAATATAATATGGACGAAATTATTTAAAATTTTTTAATAAATAATTTTTCACGATGTATTCGAAGGCATTCTATATCCATGAGTCCTCCAGTCCAACCTTGATCCTCGCCTTCGACGTCAGCATGTACAAGCTCTTGGTCTAATAAAGATATCAACTTTCTTGTTTTCAGTTGATGTATTATTATTACTAATTTCCAATTTCTCAGCTTCACTGTGTTCTGATAGTAATTTGTTCTTTTTATATTTCAAAAAGAGGGAATGGCTGTTGGGTTGTTGGTTGCCATGTGGGTGGGTGGGGGAGTTTTTCTACGGAGAAAATAATTTTCATGAAAAATTAATATGTTTTTAGCAGGTTGATTATTAAATAGTATAAATGAATATATTTTAAAATTTTAAAATATTGATTAGAAATAAAAAATAATTAAATAGTTTGAGTGACATCGAGAGTAAAAATATTGATAGTTAAGTGACTTTTAAGTTAAAAATTATAACCAAGTGACTTTCTAAGAAAAGAAGTTGTCACACCCCGAGAGCGTACCCAAGACGTGGCCAACACCCAGAGACTATTGCTAGTCGCCAAGTGAATCACTTGGTCTCATCATATCCATTCAATCATAAATTCTACTAATCATGGAAAGGTAAAAGAAGAGCAAATGGGCATATGTTAGACCCCGTAATTATTTTAATTGAGGATAACTATATAATTGGAAAATTTTGTTGTGGACGTCGGGTAATTTAAACTTAAGTATCTTTCCGGTGTTTGATTAGAGTATTAAGTGAATATGGTGGGTATAATTAAATTGGAGTCGGAAGTCCTCAATTGGATC
>JAOTQR010116775.1:11051-24696 GCA_025774065.1 Solanum ossicruentum | reverse complement strand
GTGGGAATGGTGGTGGCGGCTTAGGAATGGTTGGTAGAGGTTGGGTCTTTGTTGGTGTCACCTCAGGCTCTTTAGTGACCTATGACACATCTGGTGTTACTTCCGCTTCCTTACTCAAGTCATCAACATGCTCTTCCATGGGGTTAGGAATCTTGCTTTTAGCTTCCTTCAAACCTACATTAATGGGCATAATAGGGTCAGAAAGTACCTTACCGCTCCTCATGGTTACTACCATGCAATGACCGTCATTATTTGGGTTCTGAATAGTGTCGCTCGGCAGTGACCCAGCTTTTCTTTAGTTTATGGCTACTGACAATTGACCCATCTGCTGCTCTAATTGCTTGATTTAGGTGGAATGTGAGTCGACCAATTGTCGAACATTGGATGTCTCCCCTTTTATATCTTACATCCCTACCACCATGGACAAAACCTTATGTTGTACCTTTGCCATCATTTCTTCTAACTTTGAGTTTTCACTACTATTGTTCTGTCCCTCATGGTTCTTATAACCATCTTTGTTTTGCTAGTTTCCTTGATAGTTTTGATCACGATCATAGTTTCGATGTTGTATGGTCGGTGACCCCCTGGCTGCCTAAGAAGTTTGCCTCTTCGTCAAAGTTATAGCCTTGATCATCGTTCCTAGGCATTGTGTCTATAGCTTTTACCTTTTCTGCTCCTCCTAAGAAATGCTTTACCAGCAAGTCTAGTTGGGTCTTTATGTGTGCCATGTCTTGATCCCGTTCCTTCTCCTTTTATCGCTGCTCCTCTGTCATTTCAAACATGAGCCTCGAACAGTCTCTATCTTTAGTGTACCGTGCTCTGTTGTTCTTGGCTACCTGGTCTAAGATCACCACGATGTCCGGGAAAGTCCTAGACATGTATGACCTCCCACAAGAAGCATCAACGATCGACTTAGTCACAAAATTGTAGGACTGTAGAAGACTTTCTTCAAATGCTCATATGTGAGGAGATAATCGGGACACTGCTTAAGCTTTTACGTGAATCTCTCCCAAGTCTCATGTAGTGCTCTAGTCGGTAGTTGATTGTGAGAGCCAATGTCATCTGTGATTTTAAGTTGTTTTGATGCAGGGAAGAATCTCTCCAAGAATGCCTCCTTTAACTCTCCCTAAGTGCGGATGGAATCATGTGAAAGCTCATTCAGCCACTTATTTGCCGCACCAGAAAGAGATAATGGGAATAACTACAGCCTAATTGCTTGCTGACTGACCCAGGAATCTCAGACGGTTGGCATGTTGCCAGAAAGTTGAGGACGTGCCGATTTGCATCCTCAGTTGCTGCTCCGCTGAACAACCCTTTCAACTGCAGCATCTGTAGCATAGTGCTAGTGATAGTGAACTTAACACCAGAGGGCAGTGGGGGAAGTACAATAGCTCCAGTGATCCCATCGCCCTCATCATCATTATTCACATCGTGGGGCAGTTAAGGCACTTGGGGTCTCACACTGGGCAGCAACACCTGTGTAAGTGTTGCTGTCGGTGGTACCTCATTGCCAACATTTTCATCATCACCTAGACCGTCGTTACCCCCACTTGCAGGGTTCACCATCAATTCTCTCTGTCTAGTTGCTTTGCGTTCTTAGGCATTCATTCTGCGGATTGATTTAGTAAGCTCGGGGTCGTAGGGAACAAGTGTTTCACCCTTGCTACGAGTGTTTTGTATGCAACGCTGGCTCCCTACAAAAAAGCAAAAACACAAAACAAAAGTAAAATTAGGGACTAGCATTATAAACTTAAAATTGAAACTAATAGACTATTACTTCATCATATTCCTCAGCAATGGCGCCAAAATTTGATACGCCAAATTTACACTCCAAACGGAATAGTAAATCGGTCGTTGATCAAATATAAAACTTAACTAGAGTTGAAGTCAATCCCACAAGGAATGTGTGAGAATATATTTATTAGCACCATTTTCAGATGTATTATCTATTCCTGAAACACAAGTGCATAAAGTAAATATTGGGAGTTTGGTTTTCAAACTAATTAACTAAAGAAAGCAATAAATGAGTGCAAGAACGACTAGATTTCAATCAATTTATTTGAGGCTAGGAATGTGTTTCCCATGATATCTAGTGTGATAGCCGAATCTGGTAGTAAACTCGTTCATGATTATGTATATAAGATCTAACAAGTTATGTAATATTTAATTCACCTCTCGGTCCCTCTTAAATGCGTAGCATTCATCACCTTTTGGTCTCAGAACGTCTACGTACTAACCCTTGCTGTTATCCTAGAATACTCTCACCTTTCTATCTCAAGTACTTAGACTAGGTTAAGAACCTCGAATTTCCATCGCAGAAATCTTTTCCTAATCAAAACATCCCTTTCATACATGTAAAGAATAAAGGCTTACCCTAACGCGTCGACTCATCAAGGAAGAAATTAAAATAAATATTACTACGATATATATGCTAATCAATCCCAAGACTTACCCCATATTTTCCTATCTTATTGATTTGTCATGGTTTCCACAACCCTAGATGTGGGTTAGCCTAACATATTCAAGGAATAGAACTCACAAAGATACAAGGAGTTCATAATAGAAAGACTTACTATTGAAGAACCGATGAATCCACAAGCTACAAACTTGAATTCGATAAGCCAAATCCCAAAATCTTGTGAAATCTCTAAGAAAATAATATTTTTCAATGTTTTCTAGCTCTAGCCATCCAAGACTAACTCAAAACTAAATAACATAACCATTTATATATAAAGAAAACCTAATCGCAATTAAAATATGAAAACTTCATCGGCATGGACATGGGTCACTTCATGGTCCGTAACACGAAATGTGCAATGGTTCGTCTGGTCGAACTTTGCTTCATGGGTGTACTGCCACTCCACATACTATAAAACGGGCCGTGTGACTTTGAAAGTTTCGTAAGCAGACCATCTGGTGTGCCTTGGTCAATTTACTCCCTCACATCTTCCACACGCCTCAAAGTCACAAACCGTGATTGGCCACACGGTCCGTGTAACCCTCCGTCCAGCTCCACTTCAATGTTTTCTACTTGTTCTTCGATGGTACCCCCCTCACGTCACTTAGACGGGACTTGAGATGGTTCGTGATACTCTCAATGACCCGGAATGCATGCCGTCTCATCCCACTTGGCCAAAATCTTTCAACTTTAAACAGTAATACCTTCACGTCACTTTGAAGGTTAGTTGTACGGCCCGTGTCACTCTCAACGGTTCGTCTGCCGCACCGTCTGGCCTTTCTTTGTCATTTTGCGTTGCCACACCATCAAGTGTGAGGCCACGATGGGCTTCACAGACCATGGCATAGTGCACGAACCATGTAGGCCTCCGTGTGCCCACACTTGATTCCCATTTTGCTTTTTTTCATCCTTTTTTTTATGAGTTCTCCCCTTTCTCCATTCCTTAACAACATTTTCCAGAAAAGCAACAAAACAAACATCAAAATAACACGTTTGCTTGAGAACATACAAAAATCCTTTGTTTAAAGCATTATACAAGTCGTATTTCTACAACTCATCAAATAGGCTAGTATAAAGGAAACTAGCTCAACAAAATCTCAAAATCAGCAACTCAACTCTAGTCTATGAAGCCTCTATCACTATCAACTAGTACCAATGACAGACCCATGACTACCTTAACACAAAAATAAAGCTAGTCTAAAGCCTGACTCTAATTACTAGATGAAAATAAAATAAGGATCCTCCGAAGCAAGGGAGGCTCACCAACTCAGTTGACTGCAAAAGATCTTCAACAGTGTGCCTGTTGACGATCTCTAGTACCTGCCTCTACATTATAAAATGATGCAGTCCAAATGGATGGCAGTACGTGGATTGTACGAGTATGTAAAATGGTTGAATGAAACAGACTCAAGTAGAATAATACAGAAATAATATCAACTCAAAAGATACTCAATCAAAATGACAAATGTCTATGTCAAGCAATAATAAAGAGTAGACATATGATCCATCAAAACAAATCTTACCTCATCCAATTAAATCAATTTAGAGTACTATTAGTGTGCGACCTATCTAGGAGTTTCTCTTATCCGATAACAATCGCATATGCGCCAATAATTGTACAACAATCCCATTGATGTTGCCCTAGCCATTTCATACTTTGCAGGTAAAGAATGAATCAAATCCACAAGGGATCTGTTCTCTCAAGTCCTCTATTACTTTCATAGAATTCAACTCAAGATGGAACCTCTGATGTAATAGTTCAATCCTCACCTATGCTTGGCGACATAGTTAATAACTGTGAGTTGGATTTACTCTTATACATTTCGGTGCTCGAGCTCCTCATTAGACTCAATCTTAATCAACTATCTCAATAAGTCTTATAGAGGCTCTCATCATCTCATTAACTCAAACTTTATTGGGCCTTCCGACCTATCATCTCAATTATCTCATCAACTCAATTCTCATTCAATAGCTCAAGGCTTAGATCAATCATTAAGAGGAAGTCAATTAGACATACCTCTAGTGTTCAATTATAGATACTCATAGGACCATCATGTTCTATCAACTCATCATCAAGTTCATATCACAATCACAATCAACATTCTTCACCGAAGGCTATAGACTCAATTCCCTAGGTTCATTATGCATTTTTTTATGAAATCACATATAGAGCTTATGAAAATAGCTAATGTAAAAACATTTATTCAGCAAATCAATTTTGTGATGATTATCAATATATGAAAATACACATATAATGTATAATTTTCATGAAAACATCAAGAAACATGCATGGAGACTCAATATACTCACAATATTTATATTACCATCAATGGTGACACATAAAAAAACATTTTCATGTTTTACTTTAGCCTTACATACCTGGTATGAAGCTTTCACACTCAATCTCATAAGAACGCTCCTCAATTTCCTCGAATTCTCGCTCCTCTTCTCTTCTCTTTAGCCCTATTCTTCGTTAGAAACTTAGAAAAGACTTAGGAATGGGGACTAAAACCCTTTTTTTCCTAAAAATGACCCATTTTGATCGTGTTTTATATTTAGGAGAGGTTTAAAAAGTCTGGAATGCCCCTCATGAGAAAACTGAAAAAAACGCACTTCAGGGAAGCAAGTCTGTGACACGAACTTGGCCATTTTTCAGGATTTTTGCTAAAAATCTTCCGATCGAGTTTTCTAATCACATAGAAAATATTGGGATCACATCTGAGTATAAGTCAACGGTAGGTCCGCATCGTGGGCCTGTCGCACACTTATTCTAGAATGCGTTTTTGCATCTAAAAATTATCTTTTGATCTGGTTCCTCTAAAAATCAACCAAGACCATTTTTTCGCACAATTTCTCATGCTTATCACATTTTTAGTCTCGGATTTGCCATCAGAGCTTGGGAAGACACATTATGCGCACATCTCTCTTCAAGGAGGTATTTTGGTAATTGTACCAGGTGTTACAATAATATGCCAAGATATGAAATTCTAGCCATGAAAAATATTCCTATGGACATGATTTTCTAGATGTTAAAAATCTCCTTTTGACAAGTCTAAATATAGATGCATATTATAAATAAATCTAACAAGTTAACATGAGAAAGGTTGTTTTACAAAACAAGAATCCAAATTAAAAAGGGAAAAGACTCAGATATGCCATCGAATTTTGAGAAAAGACTAATTTATGTCATCCGTTAAAAGTTTGACTCATTTATGCAATTACTGTTTGAGAAAAGACTCATCTATGCTATTATTTTTAACTAAGTTTTGCAAAATAATTTAAACAACTTTAAACACTTTTAAATTAGACTTTTGGGTCAAATATAGTCTTTTTGGTCATTCTTCTTCAAGAATACCAAAAACACATGAAGAACACTAAGAACTCCCAAATTTTTATCTTCTTCAAATATTCACGAAATCACCCCAAAATTCAAGAGCAGCAGTCCCTCCGAGCTAGATAGCAAAACTCAATACTCTTTGAGCTCGAACTCAACCTAACTCAACAAGATCCAGTTGAATTTTTCTTCAAAGTTTTAAAACTTTAACCTTCTTTAATTGTAAAATTTTCTCCTCAACTCTAAATTAATTGAAATTTTGAACATAGAATAGAAAAATACTAATGAATAAAAGATCTAGCATAAAAACAACAATAAAAATACGAATCAAAGCAAATTTTTGTAATTTTGGGACTGATTTCTCTTTTTCTACTTTTGAAATATTTTTTCACCCAGCGTTGTGAAACTATGAAGAAAAATTTCAAGTAGGTCTTGTTGAGTCAGGTTAAATTCGAGGCTAAAAAATACTGAGTTTTGGTATCTAGCTTGGAGGAACGTTAGTTTTGAAATTTGGGGTGGATTTGTGAATATTTGAAGAAGTTAAAAATTTGGGAGTTCTTTGTGTTCTTCACTTTCTTGAAGAAGAATGACTAAAAAAATTACATTTGATTCAAAACTCTAATTTAAAGAGTTTAAAGTTGTTTAAGCGGTTTTGCAAAACTGGAGTTAAAAAATAATGATATAGATGGGTACTTTCCCAAACGGTAATGACATAAATAAGCCAAACTGTCTTTTCTCAAAGTTCGAATAATATGTGACTAATAATAACAAAACCATATTAACAGTTACATTACTAACTTATGCCATTTTTCCCAATTAACTATGTAACTATTAATAAACTTTTAAGGGATGATTAACAATTAAACAAAATGTAATCTTCATAGCAAAACAAAATGTGACCAAAGATATAACTCCTATAGGCAAGTTGTCTATTTTAAAAAAAGGGTACGGTCATTAAATGATTATTCTAAGGATAATTTTACTTTATATTGGACAAAGAAAACTTATAAGAAGATAGACAAATTCTTTTCTAACGCATATGATAGAATGAAATAAGGCGGTGTTAGAATTTAGAAGTTAATCTTTAGACATTTTATTTACTTAGACCGGTATCTTGTGAAATGAGTTATACTTCAATCATAAATAATTGTCTAAAGCATGATACTATGATAATTAGACCTAATAAGCACTCACAAGTAGACTTTGACCAAAAAAAAAAAATACAGGTAGCACTTATTCTCCTCTCCCATAAGTATTCCCCAAGTTTATTTATGTTACGATAGAGAGTTGATACAAATTATTACAAGCTGAATAAACTTTGAAGGAACAACTTAAAGAATACAAAAATTAAATAAATAGATAAAGGACCCTAAATAGCAAAGCCATCCAAATTTCCCAATCCCAAGCGAACTCTTCAGGTCTTGAACGGACTAAGAATCCTGTTAAAATAAGCACTAAGAGGAACATGAGATGGACATTATGAAAAAAAAAAAATCATATAAAGGGACACACAAACCTGTACCTCTTAACAAGGACATAGGCATAAAAGTTAAAGTAATACAGTTAAGAAGAAGGAATTCAAAAATTGATGATACCACAACAATCTAAGCTGCAATTTTAAAAATTCAACCTCCGACAGATCAAGATCACAAAAATCTAAAGAATTTCGAGCAGTGTTTGAGTCTTGGAGGGTACAAAGCTCAGAGCAAACCAGCAATAACAAGACAACATGCAAAAGTAGGCCAAAAATGATATGCAAAACGTATCAGGTAAGAATAATTTAATATATGATAATTTGAAAGGCATATGAAACTTTTTATAATTGTCTAGAATCTGTATGTGTGTAAAAACATGATCCAGAATGAGATGGAGAGGTATTTTTTATATAGATGAATAGAGGGCAATGCAAGAAAGAATAGAATCAGTTAAGAGATAAATCACACCAAGTTTTCCTTAAGCAGATGAAGACGATCAACTAAGGTGAATATGTAAAATCTTTTCCTTAATTATATAACGGGAATCAATTAAACACAGGAATTAGGTACAAGTTACCATAATAGAAACAAGTAATAATCTAAAGAAATCAGAAATTAAATTTTACTCAATATAATAATATCAATTATGCCTATTATAAAGGGAAAAATAGTCAAGAAGATTATATCATACCATGTTTAATTCCAAAATTATTTAATAAATTAATAAGACAAATCATGCTATAATTATGTTTAATACACCAAATATTATATCTTCAACATAGTGCAGGTTAGATTAAGGGAGTGAAATATACAAAAAAAAAAAAAAAAAAACAGTGAGTGATCAAATTTCGTATGAAATTTGCTCTAGGAAATATCGAAATACTAATGCTCTCAATAGATTTTAAAGCCAAATCAAGGCAGGAGATTTTATAAAAACATAATTGTAGTGCAAGAACAAAAATTCGGGAGCCAATAACCAGAAATCCTAATGATTCAAACTTAAAACAGAAATCTACAATAGAACAAGAATTCTCCATGTAGATTAGAATAAAGCATAGAGTAGTAGGAATTAACAAGTAATGAGCAAACTTAATCCTCAAACATTAGAGGACAAAATCGTGAATCTATCAGTACCAACAATCTTCATAGTTCCCACATAATTTAGAAACTTAAAACGAGAGAAGAGAAAACAAAGATGCATCAGCCTCGGTAGTAGGAGTAGTAGTAGATCTCAACCGTTGGATGAAAATAATGGATGGTCATGATTAAACTTTGTAATAGTAGTATTTGTAGTAATAATAATATTAATAATAGATCTCAACCATTGGATGAAAATGATGGATAGTCATGATTAAACTTTGAGACATGGGTCGAATTCAGATAGAAGATGGGTCATTTGGTGGTGATAGTAGTAGTAGTAGTAGAGGTAGTACTACTAGTAGTAATAGTAGTAATAATAGATCTCAATCGTTGGATGAAAATGATGGATGGTCATGATTAAACTTTGAGACATGGGTTGGATTCGGATAGAAGATGGGTCGTTTGGTGGTAATAGTAGTAAATCTCAATCGTTGGATGAAAATCATTGATGGTCATGATTAAACTTTGAGACATAGTTCGGGCTCGGATAGAAGATGGGTCATTTGGTAGTAGTAGTAGTAGTGAAAATGATGGATGGTCATGATTTAACTTTAAGACATGGGTCGAACTCTGATAGAAGATGGGTCATTTGGTGGTAGTAGTAGTAGTAGTAAATCTCAATCGTTGGATGAAAATGATGGATAGTCTTGATTAAACTTTGAGAAATGAGTCAGATTCAAATAGAAGATAGGTCATTTGGTGGTAGTAGTAGTAGTAGATCTCAACCATTTGATGAAAATGATGGATGGTCATGATTAAACTTTAAGATATTGATGTATTGTCAAAATACAACACTTTTGATGCTTAAAACATGAAATTTTGTGTGTTCTCAATGCGACGTTAGATGGTTTATGTGTTTTTGTGTTATATTTGTACGATTCCAAGGTTGGCGTTGATTTTGGAAAGAAATACAAAAGTTGTTGATTTTTGATATAGTACGAAACCATTTAAGGGCCATAGTTCATTCTACAGGCCGTGAAGGGGTTTTGCGGACAATTCTAGTGAGGGGCTGATTTTTTGAAGTTAATTATATGAATATGCTGATAGGTCATGGAAAGATTTACGAGTCGTAGAACATGGTTCATGTCCTGAGGATCAGATATTGGGACTTTCTGAAGATTCATCAGATGAAACCCCCCTACGAATCGCAAACCACTTTACGGGTCGTACAGGGAGTATAACACTCCGTATTTTCTATATGCTAGTCCCATCTATATGACAGTTGACATAGGCTTATGGTATATGTGAGGGACTAAGTTTATTTTCTATGAGTGGTGATAGTTTGAATTGAATCGAGAGTTGTTCTGATGTTCCACATGCTGCAGTAGGTATGAGTCCGAATTAAACTCGACGAAAGAATTCAAATTCGAGATAATAAGATGCTATTTGAGTTGAAAGTCTAAAGTAAAGTATTAAGGCACAATATATGGAATTAAGATTTGGAAAATGAGGTAAGATAACAAGTTGCTTGCTTGACTTAACGAAGCAAGTTAGTGCATCACCTACTTAGACTTTTTGACCAGCCTAAAGGGCCAAGTAGGTGCACCACCTACTAAGGCTTGTTTGGGCATCATATAGGGCCCAAGGTCACTAATCATTTAACTAAAACTCCTGGTCCAACCTAATGAAGGAAAAAGGAGAAGAATGGGCAGCCAAGGCCCAACAAGTTGAGGTCCAAAAGGCCCATGCTAAAAACACCAAGTAGGTCCATCACATACTTGGTAAATTATGGCCAAATTTGAGGAGAAAGTCGGTCAAAGTTGGTCAATTTAAAAGGGAATATCACCAGTTCTTTTTAGCCATTTTTCACATGAGAAAAATTTGAATTTAAAGTTCTCTTTCTTTCCTCTTTTATCTTCATATAGCAGCCAAAAAATCCCTTAGGGTTCTTGAGTATTATCCCTATCTCAAGCTAGGATTGAAGGAGAGTTCAACCCTTGGAAAATATAAGTTAAGAGAGCAAGAGTCCCCAAAAAGTAAGGTAAACTACTGCACTTTTCTCCCTCTTTTGTGCATGAGTTAATTAGGGAACTTTATATGTATCAATGAGGTTAGAGTGGTCCCTTCTATGTGATGGATCTCATGGGAAGGTTTGCTAGTGGTTTGTGCATGTTGGGATAGCCACGGAGGGTAGTCCCCTTTAATTTCAATTGTGAGCTCCTTTTAGAACTTAAAGTGTAATGTTAGTAGAAACTTATGAGACAATGCTTGGATACCATAAGTTCATATTGCTCCTACTACATTATGATACTTAGGGGACATTTTGTGTATACGATGATAAGAGGTGTGACCACAATGCAATTAGAGGAGAAGAGGTTGAACGAACACCCTTAGTTTGGTAATTTCAGGCTTGTACCTAGGTATAACTTGTGGGTCTGAGTGAACTGCCTAGATGTGTTTATTCTCTACTAATACTGGTTTTATAACCCACTCAATTGCAGATAAATATTTGAAAAAAGGGAAGGTTACATTGCAGTGATAATGAGGTGGCACGACAAGGTATGTAAAGCTATCCAATTCCATATTCTTTGGCATGAAATCGTGTCTTCCTATTGTCTCTTACAGGCAATGTAGCACTATTGCTATCTAAGCTCTCGCAGAGTTCGATCACCAGCTGGGCTAACTTGTAGAAGGCCTTTTTTTAGAGGTACTTCCCTAGATTGAAGAAGCTCAAGTTAAAAGTCCAGATCAACAACTTTGAGCAACTTCAAGGTGATTCGATCAATACTACATGAGAGCGGTTCACCAAATGCTTGAGGATTGTTCCAGACTACAAGATAACTGATGATGCCTTGGTGGAGATCTTCTATCGTGCCCTTGTTGAGAACAGTCAGGTTTGTGTTGACACTATCATGGGGGGTATGTTCTTAGATCAGACATTGGCAAAGATTGCAGAAAGGATGGAGAAAGTGGTCAAGACTAATCATGTATGGGGGTAGAGAGACAGAGCATCTATCGAAAGTTCGTGTGTTGTCAGTGTTAGTTCGGAGAAAACTAAGATAAATGAAGAAATTATGCAAAAGCTTTCTTGAATTCACATAGGTATGGAGGTGATGATGAAGCAGAACTAGGAGCGAGTTAATGCAGTGGTTCATCAACCTCCACGTGCACCCATGTATGATGAGCCTTATTATGAGGACGAAACCTACTTTATTGCTGATCAAATGGGGGGTTTTCAGGCGCTGAGGGTCCAATTAGGACTTTTGGCGCCAAGGTCAAGGAAACCATGGTCAGAACTTCAACAAAGATAGAGCTTTAATAGTCAAATGCAAAGGATATTATGATTGGAATAGGGTCCAGAGAGAGATGTTGATTGAGGTCACAGAGATGGCTTCAGAAATTGTCCATATGTACCACCACATGATTGTGACCAAGGTCCAAGTAGCTCAAGAATTGAGGAGATGTTTGATCTTCTATTGAAGAAATCAGAGACGCAGGATGAGACTCTGAGGGGTATGAAATCTAAAATCTCCAGTATTTAATCAGAAAATTGAGTCTCATTCTATGGCTATCAAACATCTTCATCAACAGTTTAGTCAAGTATCAACTCAACTCAATCAGTGTCAGAGGGTTACATTATCAGGCAACACAGTTCAAAATCCTAAGAATGATGGGAAGTGCATGGCGGTTATTACTCGTAGTGGTAAGAGCACCATTAATCCTCCCATGTCAGTTGATGAGGATGATGTTTGAGAGGAGATAGTTGTTGCCAAGGATGCAGACACAAGTGATGATATGGAAAGGATGGAGTGAGTGAAGTTGCTGATGTACCACAGAAATTGAAGCCCATTCCTAGTCCTCCTCCCCCCTTCCCTTAAAGAATCAAAAAGAGAGAGGAGGAAGGCAAGTTCAAGCACTTTCTCTCCATTTTGAAACAACTCTCCATCAACATCCCTCTCATTGAGGCATTGGATAAGGTGCCAGGGTATGCTAAGTACATGAAGGACCTAGATAATAAGAAGCTCACTATGAGTCAGGAGCTCTCCCAAGAGCTTCAATATTACAATGTTATTGCTATAAGGTCCTTGGTTCAGAAGCGAGAAGATCACGATGCTTTCACCTTACCCTGCACCATTAGAGATGTAGAGTTCGCAAGGTTACTCTGTGATTTAGGTGCCATCATTAATTTGATGCCCCTTGCAGTCTTTAAGAAGCTAGGATTAGGAGCACCTACTCCGACGAGCATGTGGCCATTGATGGTTGATCACACAGTGAAGAAGCCTGTGGGGATATTATACGATGTGCTTGTCAAAGTTGAGAAGTTCATATTCCCCACAAACTTTGTGATCCTCCATTGTGAAGTTGACTTCGACGTCCCAATCATCTTTGTCATGACCAAAAGCCTAGGGTCTAGACATGACATGGCGCATGGGGGACCAAAAGGGACCCCAAGCAAGACTCTTAACATATCATTACACATCCTTGATCACGGAAACAATAAAATACCAATAAAGCATTAGAAGCAAGGGAAAAAGGGACTAAGCAGAAACTTCCATATAATAAACAACGAGAGTCAATAGAGTCAAGGCTCATAACATAGATACATAACATGTCCAACAATACCTCTACTACATAGATAAGAGCAGGGGCCAAGACAAAGCAACCGAGCTCACCCTTATAATTAATACATAATAAAAAGAAAGATAGTCTTAATACAAAGCAAGAGGTCATAAGCAACATCTCGAAATGGAGGACTCACCAATAAGTTTATAAGACAATCGTACTAGCCACATAGAGGAGGAGGATGATCAAGTAGTGCTGGGGTTCCTACATTGTGACATCATGTAGGCATAGAGTATGTTTTAGTATGTTTGAATGAACTAAGTACGTAGGATGTAATGCAACAATAGTTAGGCATCATAATTGAAATGCATAATTAGGCAATATATGAGCATATAGAACATAACACATGTGTAGGTAGTGACCATTCTTAGTGCAATCCAAGGCCTATCACCCGCTTGGATAGGAACATGAGGTATAAATCCCTAAATGAGGTTGTTGAGGTACAAACCCCCCAATGGGTTGATGGGTACAAACCCCCAAAGTGGTTGATGGAGTACAAACCCCCCAAGAAGGTTGATGGTTACAAACCCCCAACATGGTTGATGGATAGTCGCACCTACCGCCCGTGGTGACTGGAGTACAAACCCCTCGATAGGTTGGTGAGTACAAACCCCTAACAAGGTTGATGGATAGTCACACCCTATCACCTGTGGTGACCAGAGCACAAACCCCCCG
>JAOTQR010116775.1:0-11041 GCA_025774065.1 Solanum ossicruentum | reverse complement strand
AAGTTACAAACCCTTGACATGGTTACCCGACGCGCAACCCCCGAGTAGGGCATGGTCATATACCAACACTATAGAGATACCATTATATATATACATTACCCTCATCATCATATTGTCATCATATACCTACATTTCCTCTAATCATCATATATCATATTCATACCTTCATCTCATTATCTTAACATTATATACATACATTTCTTTTCATCATCATTTCATATTCATATAATCATCATAACATCATTCAACTCATAAGACATGCATTGGACCTTCAATTCCTCAAGTAACCCTAGCCGAGCATTTTATTAAATACCTAGAGGGTGTGTAGTGCTAGTGTAAAATCATGCAATTCAAGAGTGAAATCATTATATTAAATTCAATGTAAATCTGTCAATAGATACTTGGTAACACCCTCAAACAATATGCATCAAAACACTTCATCAAATCTTACAATAGATCTTAGATTCATAGCCCAAAATTTGGTAAAACAGTCACAATTTCATCATGTTTTAACATAATGTGCAGTGATTGGCATAATACATAAGAACCATAAATAAATCATCTTTAAATGATGTAAATTTGAGGTAAAAGAGGCTTGGGTATCACGGGTGAAATGAAACCATGAAAGAAACCCACATACCCTACCTTTGGAGATGAACTTGGTGAAGATTGGAGATGGAGACTTCAAGTTTGAATGAGAACCTTGAAATCTGGACAAGTGTTTGAGACTTGAATTTAGGATTGAAATACTGGCTAAGTTTTTGAATGAGTATTGGGGAATGTTTACAATGATATGAAGGTGAAAAATGGCTAAGTATAGGCATTTTCACGTTTGGGAACAATTAGGCCCAAGAATTAAAAGTATTGCACCACAAGAAAATTAACTGGACAGAATATGTACATGTCGACGTCGTGGACAGGATGCAAAAATCCATTTTCTTCATCTACACGCCCTTGGCGCGAAAAGCTCTTTAGAAATTGACATTTGAAAAATCGAAATTGCTAATCGTTTGCTCTAAAATCAGGGTCAGACCCTTTTCCCCCTAAATATAATCCCCTGAACAAGAATATAAAGTTGAATTTTCGATATCACGCACGAATTTTGAGATATATGGAAATTATGATTTCGGGCACTTCCAAGAACCTTTTCGAGCACTTTTGGGGATCGTTTCAATATCTCCCCCTTGGGAACATTCATTCCCAAATGTCAAACAAATGTATAAGAGAAACATGAACATGAAAATATCAGCCCACTTAAGGATGCAACAATGCACTTAAATGTCACTTTAAAAAATCTCATCATAAGTGTAAAATCATCATGAGCTTGTCAATTTAAACATGAACATATGCAATGACATGGGGATGAACTTAAGACGTGAGATCATTTAAAGGACTTAGATCAATACCTTATGCTTGAGTTGAGTGGAAAAGGTAAGTATATCACTTTAACATGTCTACTTCTGCCGCCCAAGTTGCACTCTCAACTTGTTCATTCCTCCATAGGGCCTTAACGGAAGCCACATCTTTGTTTCTCAATCTATTCACTTTCCTATCCAAAATCTGAAGCAAAACCTCTTCATATGTCAAATTATATTCAACCACACCCACAACATCAAGAGGCACAATGTCATTTAGATCACCCACACATTTCCTCAACATGGATACATGAAAGACCGGATGAACCAAATCTATTTCACTAGGCAATTCCAACTCATAAGCTACCTTGCCAACCCTACTTATCACCCTATAAGGACCCATATATCTTGGGCTCAACTTGCACTTCTTAACAAAATGAACTACACCCTTCATGGGTGACACCTTCAAATAAACCCAATCACCAACTTGGAATTCAAAATCCCTTCTTCTCACATCGGCATAGGACTTTTGGCGACTTTGGGCCATCTTCAATCTTTCTCTAATCATCCTAACCTTCTCAAGAGCCTCCATAACCAGTTTTGGTCCCAACAAGTCTACCTCAAAAACCTTACACCTACCAAAAGGTGATCTACAACGTCTCCCATAGAGAGCCTTAAAAGGAGTCATACCAATGCTAGAATTATAGCTATTGTTGTAGGGAAACTCAATCAACGGAAGATGATCATACCAACTACCCTTGAGATCCAATACACAAGCCCTAAGCATATCCTCAAGTGTTTGGATAGTTCTTTCGGCTTGGCTATCCCATTGAGGGTAAAAGGCTGTAGAAAGCTTAACTCTAGTACCCCCTTTGAAAAGACCTCCAAAAGTGTGAAATAAATTGAGCACGACGATCCGATATTATGGACAAAGGAATCCCATATAACCTCACCATGTCATGAATGTACAACTCTGCATAATTTTCAGCCCCCATATGTGGTCTTAACCGGTAGAAAGTGAGCAGATTTTGTCATCCTACCAACCACAACCCAAACGGAATCAAAACCTTTTCTAATCTTGGGAAACCCAACCACAAAATCCATATTAATCACCTCCCACTTCCAAGTAGGAATCTCTATGTCTTAGGTTTGGCCACCCGACCTTTGATGTTCGGCTTTGACTTATTGACAACTATGGAACCGGAAATAAATTTGGCAATGTCCCTCTTCATGCCTACCCACCAATACACATCCCTCAAATCTCTATACATTTTGGTGGAACTGAGGTGGATAGAATTGGAAGAATTGTGGGCCTCATCAAGGATTTTCTCGCTCAAAGCATCAACACAAGGCACACATGACCTACCTTGGCACCTAATGGCATCATCTCCCCTTGGGAGAAATTCTCCACTTTGCCCTCTTTCAATAAGGCCTTCAATTCAAGCATGGAGGAGTTAAGATCTTGTTTTGCTATCACTTCTTCAACCAATGAAGACTTAGAACCATCATCAATAACACCATTACCAACCTCTTCCAACCTAACTCCCAATCTATCCAATCGATGCACCTCCCTAGCCATCTCCCTATAACCATTATCAACATGAGCTAGGTTACCCATAAACACCCTACTCAAAGCATCCGCCACAAAATTAGACTTATCGGGATGATAATGCACACTCATGTCATAGTCCTTAATAAGTTTTAGCCACTTTCTTTACCTTAAATTGAGATATTTTTGAGTGAAGACATATTGGAGTCTCTTATGATCGGTGAACACATCAACATGCACCCCATACAAATAATGACGCCAAATATTCAATGCAAACTCCACGGCGGCCAATTCAAGATCATGAGTAGGGTAGTTCTTTTCATGCATTTTGAGTTGCCAAGAAGCATAGGCAATCACCTTAACATTTTTCATTAACACAGAACCCAAACCAACTTTAGAAGCATTACAGTACACAACAAATCCCTCAAGCCCATCCGGTAGTGACAATATAGGAGCGGACACAAGTTCATCTTTCAATGTTTGGAAGCTCCTCTCAAACTCATCGGTCCACTCAAACTTAGCCTTCTTTTGAGTTAATTTTTTCATAGGGGAAGCAATTGAGTAGAACCCATCCACAAACCTTCGATAGTAACCCGCTAGGCCCAAGAAACTCTTAATATCTGACAGGGTCAATAGTCTAGGCCAATTTCTAATCACATCGATCTTCTTAGGATCCACTTAATACTGTCCCCCAACACCACATGACCTAGGAAAGAAACCTCCTTTAACCAAAATTCACACTTTTCATATTTAGCATTCAATTTCTCCTCCCTTAATCTTTGCAACACAATTCTAAAATGGCCTATATGCTCCTCCCTATACGTGAATAAATCAAAATATCATCAATGAAGACTACAATAAAGGAATCAAGGTATGGTTTAAAGAACCTATTCATTAGGTCCATGAAGATGGCTGGTGCATTGGTCAACCCAAAAGACATCACCACAAATTCATAATGCCTATATCTAGTCTGGAAAGTTGTCTTAGGAATATCACAATCCCTCACCCTCACTTGATGATACCCAGACTAAAGATCAATCTTAGAGAAGTGGCTATCTCCTTGCAATTGGTCAAACAAATCATCAATTCTTAGAAGAGAATACCTATTCTTGATGGTGACCCTATTGAGTTATTGGTAGTCAATAAACATTTTAATAGACCCATCCTTCTTTTTCATAAACAACACCGGCTCACCCCACAGTGATTTTCTAGGTCTAATAAAAACCTTCTCCAATAAGTCTTTTAATTGTTCCTTCAAATCCTTTAACTCCGTCGGGGCCATAGGGTAAGGGGGAATAGAAATGGGTAGAGTATCGGGGAGGAGGTCTATAGCAAAGTCTATTTTCCTTTCGGGAGGAACTCCGGGAAGGTCATTTGGAAAGACATCAAGAAACTCATTTACAACCGGAAGCAACTCTATGGGAAAGACTTTAGACTCCACATCCCTAACCCTCACAAGATGGCAAAGACACCCCTTATAGATCAACTTACCGGCTTTAATGCAAGAGTGAATCTACCCTTGACCACCACATCTTGACTCACCCAGTCAAGGACAGGCTCATTGGGGAATTGGAACTTGACTCTACGGGTTCTACAATCAATAAAAGCATAGTATGCATCCAACCAATCCATCCCAAGAATAACATAAAAAACAACCATGTCTAACTCAACAAGATCATAAGAAAATATTTTATGCAAGATGCTAATGATACAAGTTCTATAGACTTTTCTAGCAACATTAGATACACCAATAGGAGTAGACACCTCATATGACTCATGTAACAATTCGGGCTCAACATGAACTTTTTGGCAACAAAGGGGATAACACAAGAAAGAGTGGCACTTGGATCAATCAATGCATACACATCAAATACAAAGATTATCAACATACCGGTAATAACATCTGGTATCTCCTCAACCCCTTGCCTCTCATGCAAAGCATAAAAGCGATTGTGCCTTAGGGCACCATCTTGTCGGCTACTTCTCCCTAATAGTACCGCATTAGCAGCTTGTGGATGAAGCTCCTTATGTTTGTTGCAATTTCGAGGGAAATCCACCTTTTTGTGACCCACTTCCTATAACCAAAGCATGCATTAGTATCTCTCAAGCATGTGCCCTTGTGACCCTTACCATATCTAGGGCACACCTCATTAGGAACCACAACAATATGACCTTGGGATCTTGGAAATGTAATGGAAAACCTCCTTTGAAAAGCATGAGAAGACCTTTGGCCTTTATGGAGCCGGCTACCCTTTAGAAACTTACCCTCAAAACAGGCCCTCTTTGCCTCATGGCTCCTTCGGTTCCTCAATTTCTCCTCTTCCATTTGTTCCGCATAAGTCAACAAATGGGACAATTCCATGTCGCTAATCAACATAACGGACCTACATTCTTCACTCACTAAGTGAAACGACCCCAAAAAGTGTCTGAAAATATATCTTGGAATTCTCGTAATTTTAATTTCCATATATCTCAAAATTCATTTGCTATTTCAAAAATCCGACTTCATATTATTATTCAGGTGGTCCAAATTAGGGGGAGAAGGGTCTAACCACAATTTAAGAGCAAACATTTAGCAACTATGAAATTTCAAGAACACGATTTTCAGAGAGTAAAGCGCGCCGCCTCCGCGATGCACCTGTGCTCTTTTTTTAGACTACTTTTTTTAGTTCATCCAAAATATTCTAAGTGTTGGGTCCAAGTGGTTTTCAAACGTACTTTTTTCTATACTTAGCCAAATTTCATCCTCATATGATCCAAAACATTTCCCAATACTCACCAAAACACAACCATTTTTTCAGTCAAAAATTTAAGACTCAAAACCCTCATCCGGAACTAAGGATTTTCTTCAAGCTTCTAGCCTCCATTTTCAATCTTCACCAAGAGCTTCTCCAAATCTAAGTTATGTAGGTTTTAGCCATTGGGTCCTTCCACCCATGGTGTCCTAATCTTCTTTTCAATCATTTTGCATGATTTAAAGTTGATTTTTACATGTGAGTTTTCTATATTAAGAACTTTACTACACAAAAATTTGAGTTCATGAAAGTGTGGTTGTTTTCCAATGTTTTGAGCTATAAATCTTTGATCTACTGTGAGATTTGATGAGGGGTTTTTATGTATATTGCTTGAGGGTGTTGCAACGTATTAATTAATGGCTCTACAATGGATTTTATTGCATGATTTCATCTCTAAATTGCATGGTCTTGTACCCCCATTACACACCCACCAAGTGTTTGATAAAATGTCTGGCCAGGGTTTCTTGAGGAATTGAAGGTCCAAAAAATAAGATATGATATGATTGATGTTATGATGATGAAATGAGCTTATGTATATGATATACTCTATATAAAGTATTGCATTAGACCATGCCCAATCCGGGTGACTAAGAGCCCGGATAACATTGTCAAGGGGTTAGTACCTTAATTGTCAATCAAGGGGCTAGTGCCTTGATAACTGAGGTGAGAGTTAAAACTCATCAACCAAGGTGGGGGTTTGTACTCATCAAACCATGTGAGGGTTTTGTACTTCTCCACCAGGGTGATAAGGTGTGGTTATTATCAACCATGTGAGGGGTTTGTACCATACCACCAAGGCGATGGGGTGAGATCATCATCAACTGACCAAGGGGTTTATACTTTGGAAATCTAGCTTGGTCTATTCTTCACAAATGATATCCTATATGAGCATGAGTTACTTAAGCATGTTTTACTTATGGATTGACCTTATATACATATTGTTATATTAAGCCTATTGTCTACTGTGATTTACTTTGACTACGATGCCTATCTCTTGTTGTATTGCATCCTACATACTTAGTACATTCAAACATACTAACGCATACTCTTGCCTATATGATATCACCATGTAGGAACCGGAGCCCAAGTTGATCATCCTCCTCCTTCACGTGGCTAGTTTGGTGCTACTCAATCTAGTTAGTGAGTCCTCCACTTCAGAGACCTTAGTCTATGTTTCTCTTATTTTGTATCGAGGCATTTTTCTTATGTTTTATTTTGACTATGAGGGTGAGCCCGGTTATTTTGCCTTGGCCCCGCTCTTATCTATGTATTAGAGGTGTTTGTTGGACATGATATGTATCTACAATAACAACTTTGACTCTTTTCACTTGTTTATAATATTATAAAAGCTTCTCCCGTAGTCCCTTTTCCCCTATTCTTACTCTTTATGTCTTTTATTTGCTTCCGCGACCAATGATGTGTAATGGCAAGTTAAGGGGCTTGTTTGGGGTTCCTACGGGTTCCTCATTCACCATGTTACGTCTAGGCCCTAGGCTTGGGTCATGACAAACTTGGTATCATAGAACTAGGTTGATAGATACTTGGAGTCCAACACACCGCGTCGATTAGAGTCGTATTCATGGTGGTGAAGCATGCCATGACTATGAATAGGAGGCCATGAGGCATTTAAAAAAATGTTTCCCTTCTTCATGTTCTAAGTTGTGCTATAGAGTTGCGGTAAGTTTTCTCCCCCTTAACGGTTGTTCTTTGTTATGCTAGATCATGCCAAACATTAGAGGAAGACGGGCTCAAACTCCCGAAGAACAACCTACCGATGGTGAACTACGGGATGCTCTCACTATGCTTGCCTAAGTTGTGGCCAACCAAGTTAACAAGGGGCCCAAGCCCCTCATGCTACTACCCTAGGAGCTAGGGTAAGAAAATTCATGAGGGTGAATCCTCTGGTTTTCTATAGGTCAAAGGTGGATGAAGATCCACAAGAGTTCATTGATAAGGTCTACAAAGTCTTGAATATCATGGGTGTTGGGTCGAATGAGAAGGCAGAGTTGGCGGCATACCAACTCAAAGGGCTAGCCTAAATTTGGTATGATCAATGGAAGGGGAAGAAGAAAAATGGTTATGTGGTGCTTCGTGTCGAGTTAAAATTAGCTTTCCTTAATCATTTTTTCCCTATTAAGCTTAGGCAAGCTAGGTTGGAAGAGTTCATGAACTTGAAACAAGGTCCTATGAGTGTAAGGGAGTATGCACTCAAATTTAATCAACTTTCAAAGTATGCTCCTCACATGGTCGTCGGTCATAGATCAAGGATGAATAAATTTGTGATGGTGGTCTCTAACTTGGTGAGCGATGAATGTCGGTATGCCTTACTAATTGGTGACATGGATATGTCTCGGTGGATGACATATTCTAAGCAAATAGAGGAGGAAAAGTTGAGGAAGAGGAGGGGCCATGAGGCCAAAAGGGCCCATTTTGAGGGAAAGCTCCAAAAGGGTGCTAGATTTTGTCAAGGCCAAGGGCCTTCTCATACTGCTAATATGGGGGTTGCCAATGACTTCCCTAGGCCACAATTGGTGGTGTGGCTCCAATTGATGTGTGTCCTAGATGTGAAACGAATCATAGAGGCCCATGTTCTAAAGATTCTATTGCATGCTTTTACTATGTGGAGCTTGGTCACAAGAAGGTTGATTGTCCAAGAAACCATGGCAAAGTTCCGGGGGCAAATATGGTTCCATTGGGTAGAGGTGGTCCTCAAAGTGGTGTCCCAATTCACAACCGATTTTATTCTCTTCATAGGAGGCAAGGGGTTGGTGAGGTCCTCGATGTTGTTACTGGTATGTTGAAAATCTTTGACTTTGAAGTATATGTTTTGATTAATCCGAGTGCCACCCTCTCCTGTGTTAGCCCTTTTGTTGATAAAAAGTTTCATGTTGAGTCCAGTTGTTGCATGAGTCTTATGAGGTATGTACTCCTATTGGTGCATCTATTATTGCTAGGAAAGTGTATAGAAATTGTCCAGTTTACATCCTGCATAAAATCTTACCTTGTGATCTTGTTGAATTAGATATGGTTGATTTTGATGTTATTCTTAGGCTGAATTGATTGTGTGCACACTATGCTTGTAGAACACATAGGGTTAAGTTTCAATTCCCAAATGAACCCGTCCTTGAGTGGGAAATTCATGATGTGGTGGTAAAGGGTAGGTTCATCTCTTGCATTAAAGCCCATATGTTGATCTCTAAAGGGTGTTTGTATCATCTTGTGAGGGTTAAAGATGTGAAGCCCAAAGTTCCTTCTATAGGTTGGTTCCGGTTGAAAATGAGTTCCTTGATGTCTTCCCAAATGACCTTCCCAGTGTCCCTCCCAAAAGCGAGATAGATTTTGGCGTAGATCTCCATACCAATACTCAACCAATCTCCATTTCCCCTTACCATATGGCCCCGACGGAGTTGAAGGAGTTAAAGGAGCAACTGAAAGATTTATTGGAGAAGGGATTTATTAGGCCTAGACAACCACCTTGGGTTGCACCGGCGTTGTTTGTAAAGAAGAAAGACGGGTCAATAGAATGTACACTGACTACCGACAACTTAATTGGGTCACTAAAAAGAATAGATATACTCTTCCAAGGATTGATGACTTGTTTGACCAATTGCAAGGGGCTAGCTTTTTATCTAAGATTGATCTTTGGTCCGGGTATCATCAAGTGAGGGTAAGGGAGTGTGATATTCCCAAGATGGCCTTCTAGACTAGATATGGGCCTTATGAATTTGTGGTGTTGTTATTTGGGTTGACCAATGCACCAACCATCTTCATGGACCTAATGAATAGGGTCTTCAAACCCTACCTTGATTCCTTTGTTTTGGTCTTCATCGATGATATTTTGATCTATTCATATAGTAGGGAGGAGCACATGGGTCATTTGAAGGAAGTGTTGCAAAGATTGAGGGAGAAAAGATTGTATGCTAGATATGAAAAGTGTGAATTTTGGTTGAAGGAGGTTGCATCCTTGGGTCATGTGGTCTCAGGGGATGGTATTAAAGTGGATCCTAGGAAGGCCGATGTGATTAGAAATTGGCCTAGACCATTGACCCCGTCGAATATTAGGAGTTTCTTGTGCCTTGCGGGTTACTATAGAAGGTTTGTGGATGGGTTCTCCTCCATTTCTTCCCCTGACAAAATTGACTCAAAAGACGGTTAAGTTTGCGTGGACTGATGAATGTGAGAGAAGCTTCCAAACATTGAAGGGTAATCTTGTGTCCGCTCCGATATTATTACTACCAGATGGGCTTGAGGGTTTTGTTGTGTATTATGATGCATCTAGAGTTGGTTTCGGTTGTCTGCTAACGCGAAATGGTAAGGTCATAGCCTATGCTTCTAGGCAACTCAAAGTGCATGAAAGAACTACATTACTCATGATCTTGAAGTGGCCGCCGTAGTGTTTCCATTAAAGATTTGGCGTCATTATTTGTATGGGATGCATGTTGATGTCTTCACCAATCATAAGAGCCTCCAATATGTCTTCAATCAAAAAGATGTGACATCCTGTAACTTTATGCTCTTATGTATCCATGTTTCAAGCCTTATTTGGTTAGATTGAGGGTGTATTACGTTTATATGAGACTCCTAGTACCTAAACGAGTTCAAGACTTCCTTAAGAGTTATGTTTTGGGTGATGGTTCATGTAAGGGTCAACTTTAAACTAGCATAACTTTTAGCACATTTTGAACTGGGTGACCCCCGATATTTCAAATGAAATCTCTTTGAGTTAGTTTTATAGCAGACTTGGTTTCACCTTATTTTAAATTCAGATGAAGGAGTTATGACATCTTTTGTGAGACCCTCTGTACAACAAACTCACATGGACAACTTGACGGCCAGTATGCCCTTTGATGGGTTGTTTGGGGCAGCTGGGTTTGGAAAGGGACATTTTTGGCACCAAGGAAGGTGGCATGGCCAGTGTCATGGGTCGTGTTGCCCACCAATAACCGTGGGAGTGGCCACAAGGTGTGCGAAATCAAGCTCATTGGACTTGGGAAAAAATGTGGCTAAGGTTGGTACCACGGGAACTATTGATGGGCCATATGGAGTGGAACAGCCCATGGCACTTGGGCATGTGGAGGCCTGCAAACTTTTGTCTAAGTGAGGTGGGATAGACCAGTAAACGGTCCATTTAACCCCACGCGGTTTGTGAAAGCGACCAACAAGGTGACATTGACTCTAACGTTTTCTCAAGTGTTCGAATTCCATTTTTTTCTGTCTAAGTCTTATCTCACATGACCCGTGGAGTACACACACGGTCATTCAAGTCTCCAGTGGATGATACTTTGCTAATTTTTTCATCCATTCACTTATGGCGTCTTCATAAATTTTAGTTACTCTAATGC
>JAOTQR010116757.1:0-24700 GCA_025774065.1 Solanum ossicruentum | reverse complement strand
ACACCCTAGAAGCAACGAATTATCGAGAAACAACAAAATCAATAATTTCCAAAAATCACTGTAGCAACCCGAGAGGGTTGCTACTGTGCAGGCTGATTTTTGGTTTGCGTTTTGGCTCCTATTTCGTGCTTCTTCGGTTAAATTTTCGTTCAATTTTCGTTATACATACACAGTAGACCTCCATAGGCACCTCTACATATATATATCAACACTAATTCCATGCCCCAAGTCCACCAAATTCACTTAAGTTTCTCATACTCTAATCCTACTTCACAATTTATAACTAAGGAACTCAAGGGAACAAGGTAATTAAATTAGGAACTTACTTGGTTTGATGGCTTCACCTTCTTCTCTTCTTCACCCAAGCTTTTCCCCTCTTTGTTCACTCTCTCAAAAAAAAACTCTAAGTGTAAGACCAAATGTTTGGAGTACAAAGATCTGACATGGAGTACAAGGTACAAATCCCCCAATATGGTTGATGGATCGTCACACCCTACCACCCATGGTGACAAAGGTACAAACTTCCCATATGGTTATCAAGCCCCTCGATATGGTTGATATGGTACGAACCCCTTGACATATTTACTTGACACGCAACCCCTGAGTACGACATGGTCACATTCCAAAACCATATACATATATTCATTTCATCATCATTTCATCATCATATAGTCATTCAACTCATAAGATATGCACTGAACCTTCAATCTCTCAAGAATCCATAACCTGACATTTTATTAAACACTTGGAGGATGTGTAGTGCTAGTAAAAAATCATGCAATTCAAGAGTGTTATCATGCTAGAAATTTCAATGTAAAACCATTAATAGGTACTTGGTAATATTGTCAAGAAATATACATCAAAACCCTTCATGAAATCTCACATTAGATCTTAGATTCATAGACCAAAATATAGACATAATTACATAGACCCCAACATAGTGTGTTGTGATTCTTTTTATAATAAATAAGATCCATTTGTAAATTAAATTAGAATCATGCATTCTTTGATAAAAGGAAGCTTGGTATCATGGGTGAAAGGAACCCATGGAAGAAACCCACATACCTTAGCTTTGGAGATGAACTTGATAAAGGTTGGAGATGGAGACTTGAAGCTTGGTTGATTTCCTTAAGATCCGGAGAGGGTTTTGGCACTTGAATTTTGAGATAAATATGGCTAAGTATAGGTATTTTCATGTATGGGAAGGCTTTGTCCCAAGATCCAAAAGCCTTAGACCGAGATAGAAAAACTGGACAAAATTACACTGGAAACTAAAATTGGCACATCACGCCATTGACGTGCAGGCCCACTGGTTTTGTTAAAATTTGAAATTCTCTGCAGTTGCTTCAAAATCAGGGTAGACCCATTTTCCACTCAATTTAACCCCCTGAACAAGAATATAGAATCGGTTTTTTGATATCACATAGAAATTTTGAGATATTTGGAAATTACGATTTCGAGAACTTTAGAGGCACATTTTCGGGCACTTTTTGGGGTTGTTACAGTATCTCCCCCTTGGGAACATTCATCCCCGAATATCAAAGAAACATACAAGAGAAGAGTTATCATAAAGAGATCAGCCACGACAAGAATGCAACAACTCACTTAAAACACCAGTTTCAAAATCTCAACATAAGTGTTAAAGTCACCATGATCTTTCTCAATATAATCATTAATGCATACAATGACATAGGGGCTGAAACATAAGACTTGGAATTCATACAAGTACTTGATGTGTTATATTAAGCTTGAATGGAATGAAAGAGGTAGAATATTACTTCTCCATGCCCACTTCGACTCCCCGAGAGACACTATTGACTTGACGATTCTCCCAATGGGCCTTGACAAACACTACACCTTATAAGTCGACTCATACTCCACAACGTCAACAACCTCAAGAGTCATATAACACATGAATCACCAACACACCTCCTCAATCCTAGAAACATGAAGAACTAGATAAACCATATCCGTATCAAATGACACTTCCTATGCGAATGCAACCTCACTAACCTTCCTTAACACCCTATGAAGACTCACAAACCATGAATTCAATTCCTCCTTTATAGGAGCAAACCATACCTTTTATGAGCAAAACGTTCAGTTAGCCCAAATTATTAACTTTGAATGCAAGCTCTCTTATTCTCACTTCGACATAAGATTTTTGACGACAATGGGATATCTCTAAGCTTCCCCTAATTAACCTTGCCTTCTCCATAGAATCCATAACCTAATACAGACCCAACAAGGCCATCTATCCCACTTCAAACCACCAAACAGGTGATCTACAGTGCCTAACATAAAGAGCCTCAAAGGAAGCCTTACCAATGCTAGAACGAAGCTATTATTATAGGAAACATGATCAATGGAAGATGATCACTCAAAATTCATGCCCTAAGCATATCCTCAAGTGTTTGGATAGTTCTTTCGACTTGGCCATCCGCTAGAGGGCGAAAGGCTATATTAAGTTTAACTCTTATACCAAGGCCCCCTTGAAAAGACCTCCAAAAGTGAAGTGAATTGTGCACCACGACCCTTTATAATAGGCAAGGGCACCCCATGCAATCTCATCAATTCCTAAAAGTACAATTTAGCATACTATTAGACAACATAAGTAGTCTTAATCGATAAAAGTGAGCCAATTTGTCATCCTATCAATCGCAACCCAAATGGTATCGAAACTATTTCTAGTCTAGGGTAACCCAACCAAAAAATCTATACCACTCACCTCCCACTTCCAAGTAGGAATCTCTGTATCTTCGGTTAGGCCACCCGACTTTTGATATTCGGCTTTAACTTGTTGACAACTATGACAACAGGAACCAAATTTGGCAATGTCTCGCTTCATGCCTCCCCACCAATACACATCTCTTAGATCTCTATACATTGGGTAGAATCGGGGGTGAAAAAAATAAGAAGGACTACGGGCTTCATCAAGGATTTTCTCCCTCAAACCACTAACACAAGGCGCACACAAACTACCTTGGTACCTAAGGGTACGATCTCCCCCTTGGGAGAAAACCTCCACCTTACCATCCTTTACCAATGACATCAATCCCAATAAAGCGGGGTCGAGATCTTGCTTAGCTTTTACCTCATCAACCAATGATGATTTAGAACTATCAACACAACAACACCAACATTGTCAACCTCCTCTAACCTAAGCCCCCAATGTAGCCCACCGATGCATCTCCCCAGCCACCCCTTTATCACTACCATCAACATGTGCTAGGTTACCCATAGACCCTACTTAATGCATCCTCGACAACACTAGCCTTATCGGGACGGCAATGCACACTTATACCATAATCCTTAAGAAGTTCTAACCACCTCCTTTGTCTCAAGCCAAGATTCTTCAGGTGAATCCAAATTGGAAACTCTAGTGAATGGTAAATACATTAACATGCACCCCATACTATCAATAACACCAAATTCAAAGCAATTAACATGTTGACCAACTCAAAGTCGTAGGTAGGGTAATCCTTCTTATGCATCTCAAATTGCTTAAAAGCATAGACTATCACCTTACCATTTCGCTTTGACACACAACCCAAGCCGATCCGGGAGGCACCACAATACACAACAAACCCTTCCACCCCTTCCGGTAAAGACAAGATATGAGCGGACATAAACTTATCCCTCAAGGTTTAGAAACTCGTTTCACACTCAATGGTTTGCACAAGCTTAGCCTTCTTTTGGGTCAACGGAATCATGGGAGAAGAAAAAGGAGAGAACTTATTAACAAACCTCTGGCAGTAACCCGCTAAGCCCAAGAAACTCCTAATATATAAGGTCTAGGAAAATTTCTAATCACACTCGTCTTCTTAGGATCCATCTTAATACCATCCTCCAACACCCCATGACCTAGGCAGATAACCTCTTTTATCCATATTTCACACTTCATACACTTAACATACAACTCCTCTTACCCCAAGATTTGCAACACTACCCCCAAATGGTTCACAAGTTCTAAATAAATTAATACCTCATCACTAGAGAAGACCACCATCATAAAAAGATAGGGATTAAATAACCCATTCATGAAACCCATAGACATAACCAGGCATAAGTCAAACCAAAAGGGCAGTACACAAAATTCAAAGTATCAAAAAGGATTTCACTAATCCACTAATCACTGGAATCACCTCAACAGGAATGATCTAGGTTCAACACCCCTAACTCTCACAAGATGATAGATGCAACCCTTAGAGATCAATTGTACCTTAAGAGAAGAAACAAACTTACCCTTTGCAACCAATATAAGCCCCTCATTAAAAGACGGATTTAATAGGGAATCAGAAAATGACTCTACAAACCCTACATTCAGTGGGGACTCAACACCAAAACAACTAATCCACCCCAAGTATAACATCAAAATCCACCACACCACCCAATAAGTCACAAGGAAAGACCTAGTGCAATATAAACATGACCAACACCTATGAAATTTCAAACAACAATAGGCTCGCCAACAAGATAGGCACCAAAGAGAGTTTGAGACACACATGAAACCTAGTAGCAACCATTAGAATAATGAAAGAAATAGTGGCACACCGGTCCATCAATGCAAACACATCAAAGCCAAAGAAAATTTTAACTTACCAGTAGCAACATCGGGCACCTCATCCCGTTCTTGAGCCACTTGATCATCATGTCCACCTTAATCTAAAGGTTGACCACCTTCACACTTCCTTCGAACATATGAACAATTCACTAGCTTGTGACCCATTTTACTACACCCATAACAAGCATTGGTCTTCCTCAAGCACGGGCCACCATGGTACTTTCCACACCTTTGACACTTGTGATTAGTCATCCCACCAACACCTCCTTCACTCTTATTGCATTTACAAGGCAAATTGTTTACCTTATGACCCAACTCTCCACAACCATAACAAGCATCGGTACCTCTCAAGTGTGGGCTATCATGGAACCTACCATATTTTGGGAACTTAACATAAGGCACCATACCACCTCTATCTTTGAGACTTTCCTTCAAATGGGCCTTCTTGGCCCTACTACCTCTCCTCTTACCAGTTGAAGTTTTAGGAGCATTCACTTGTTGATCCAGGTGAATTGCCCATTTTGCCGCCACTTTGGCCAAAACCCATAGAGCATTGTGAACCTCCACATTCGCCATATCATCACCCTAAGTAGCTTGAGGCATATCCTGTAATGTAATGGTTTGGGATTAGAAATAAGACCTAGAGGACCTAACTCTATCACATGAAATAGATCATGAAGAAGTGAAATATTTCCTAGAATGCCTCATAGTCTCCTATTCATAGGCATGACGTGCTTCACAACCATGAATAAGACTCTAATCAACGTGGTATGTTGGACACCGAGGACTTAACAACTTAGTGCCTGATACTATTTTTGTCACGACCCAAGCCTAGGGCCTAGACATGATCGATGAATGGGGAACCCGAAAGAACCTCAAACAAGCCTCATAGCATATCATTACATCCTTAGTGGCGAAAACAATTAAAATAACAATACGATATAAGCATAAACAAGGGAATTTGGGACTAAGGATAAACTTCCATATCATTACAATAAGAAACTAGAGAGTCAAGGCTTATAGCATAGATAAATAACATGTCCAATAACAGCTCTAAACCTTAGATACTTAGCGGGGGCCAAGACAAGCAATCGGGCTAATCCTCATAATAATGACAATAGATAATCCAAACATACAAGACATAGTCTAAACATAAGCTTGAGAGAAGATAGATATTTCCCGCGGACTTGTGGATTCACCATAAACTAACATGAACGATCTGTCTAGCCACGAGAAGAATCAATAGGAGCTCTGATTCCTACATGGTGATATTACGTAGGCATAGAGCATCCATTAGTACGTTTGAATGTACTAAGTTTGTAGAATGTAATGCAATGAGACATAAGTTCATAATAAAAATACATAAGCGTAGGCAATGATTAGCATATTGCAAAATGACATATATGAATGATGCTTGAAGTAAATCATGCTTACATAGAACATAATACATGTGTAAGGAGAGACTACTATCATATTGGTGGATCATCACACCTTATTACCCTTAGTAATTGATTTACAAACCCTTTCAATTGGTTGGTTGATCATCGCACCCTACCACCCTTGGTGATCGAAGTACAAACCCGAAATATGGTTGCCAAGGTACAAACCCCTTGACATGATTAATGGATCATCACACCCTACCACCTATGGAGACCAAGGTATAAACCCGTCGACATGGTCATCAAGGTACGAACCCTTCGACATAGTTGACTAGGCACCAATCCCTTGCACAGTTACCTAGTGCGCAACCCCCGAGTAGGGCATGGTCACATTCTAACACTATATAGAAAATTCATATGTTTTCACCATTTCATCAACATTTCATTGTCATATAGTCATTCAACTCATAAGACATATCTTGGACTTTCAATCCCTCAAGAACCCATAATCGAATATTTTATCAAACACTTTGAAAGTGTTAGTGTTAGTATAAAATTATGCAATTCAAAAGTGTTATCATACTAGAAAATTTTGTAAAACCATTAATACATACTTGGGAATATCTTCAAGCAATATACATCAAAATCCTTCATCAAATCTCATATTAGATCTTAGATTCATAGCCCAAAACATAGTAAAACAGTCATAATTTCATATACCCCAACATAGTGTGCAGTGAATTTTTTATAATAAATAAGACCTATTGGTAAATCAAATTATAATCATGCAATTTAGGGTAAAAGGAAGCTTGGCATCGTGGTGAAAGGAACTCATGAATGAAACCCACATACCTTAGCTTTGGAGATGAACTTGATGAAGGTTGGAGATGGAGACTTGAAGTTTGCTTGATTTCTTTAAGATCCAGAGAGGGTTTGGCACTTGAATTTTGAGAGAAATATAAGACTAAGTATTTGAGTGAGCATTGGGGAATGTTTAGAATGATATGAGGTTGAAAAATTTCTAAATGTAGGTATTTTCACGTATGAGGAGGCTTGGACCCAAGACTCAAAAGCCTTGGACTAAGATAGAAAACCAAGACAAAATTACACTGGAAAATAACACCGGAGCATCGCATCAGTGATGCACGGGCCCACTGTTTTTGTTAAACTTTGAAATTTCAAAATTCTCTATAGTTGCTTTAAAATCAGGATTAGACCTATTTTTCACTCAATTTGACCCCCTGAACAAGAATATTATGTTAAATTTTTTATATTGCGCATGGATTTTGAGATATGTTGAAATTATGATTTCGATCATTTTCGAGGCACATTTTTGAGCACTTTTTGGGGTCATTATAGCCTTGGCCATTCTGTTTTGGTATAGCTGACTATGATAGACTGCATCCATCCTATTCTCATCAATGAACATCAACTATTCTATCTGGCTGCCAATCCATTATGCATCATCCAAATCAACTTCTTAGATAATCCTTAAAGATGGTATCTCCACCTCAGTAGGTATTCTTTCTTCTGAACCATAAACCAACTTATAAGGAGTTACCCTAATGGATGTTCTGATCGTAATACGATAAATAGCAAAGCATATGGTATCTTCTCATGCCATTGTTTGTGACTATATATCATCTTCCTTCAAATCTTCTTGATATTCTTGTTTGTGGCCTTAATTTCTACATTCATCTGTGGTAATAGGTTGTGGAGTTTCGATGAGTAATCTTAAACCTTACACAAATCTCTTGCATAAGATAACTATTAAGATTTGTTGCATTGTCTATGATGATCGATTCTGGAGTTCCAAACTGACAAACTATATTGTTGTGAACATAATTTGCCACTACCTTCTTAGTCACCACCTTGTATGTTGAAGCTTCAACGCATTTTGTGAAATCATCTATAGCTACTAGCATGAAATGATGTACATTTGATGTGGCATACTCTATAGGTCCAATCGAATCCATTCCCCAAGTGGCAAATGGCTAAGGAGAACCCATCATATTGAGCTCGTTCTATGGGACTCATATAAACTCTACATGCGCTTGGCATTGGTGACACTTCTGCGTGTATCGAATGTTGTCGCTCCATCATCATCCAAAAATATCTAGCTTTTAAAATCTTCTTTGCCAGGGAAAACTCGTTTATGTAAGGCCCACATGTTCCTGCATTTATATCTTCTAAAAGTCTTGTCACTTCCATAGCATCGACATATCTTAGCAATCATAAATCTAGAATCCTCCTATATAGGATATCTCTGTTAAGAAAGAAATGATTGGCCATTCTTCTTAAAGTCCATTTTTGCTTTCTTGTGGCATTTTCAAGGAACTCTTGCACTTCTATCAATCTTTTGATCTCATAAAACCATGATTTTCCAACCAGCTCCTCATTTACATAAAAACAATATGCATGTTGGTCATGTATCTGCGCCCTAATAGGATCGATGTAATTCTTGCCTTGATGTTGAATCATTGAGGATAATGTTGCTAAAGCATCGGCAAACTCATTTTGAGTTCAAGGGACATTCGTGAATTCAATTTTTATGAATCTCTTACTCAACTCCTTTATGTAATGCAAGTAAGGAAGGATCTTAATATTGTGAAAATGGCTATACTTAGTCTTATTTCACCCTTAAATGATAAAGCTGAAAATAAAAAGTTACTTTTACAAGTTTAAATCACGAAAAGGATGTATGAATACTCAAAGCCAACAGAGACACGAATATGGAAGTGAAAATGAAAAAAAAATACCTTAGGGATGAAGAAAGAAAGAAGAAAAAAACTTAATCAAAACAAGGTTGCTAGGAATGAGTTTATCGATGCCATTACATACAAATTTTGAGTGGTTACTCTTCCAAAGAAAGTTAGCCTCATGTGTAAATCAATGAATATATGTACGAGCATTCAAATACAGTAAATGGGGGTGTAAACTGGACATTTACCATATTATGTCTTAAATAGAACACTCTTGATTTGCATTATATTTTGAAGCATTAGATCTGAAAAACATTGTCCATCCAAACCATGAAATTATTATAAGACCCATTTGTAACTTTTTGTTGTACCCCCCGCCCCCCCAAAACATAATCACACAATCATAAAGAAAAGGATTTTACTCGAGTAACTACAAATTTATATGGATTTATCAAAAGAAAATAACTAAATAAAGGATTCAGGTGACACATTGTAGCTTCTTGGTTCATGCTATGGCAGTAAACTAGACTACTGCTAACCCAAATGATTTAAGGATGTTACAGCTTACAACAAATTTTAATAACCAAGTCACACCTTCATGTAACCCAAATGATCCCTTCCGAAACATCAAGCACAAGATGAAACAAAGTAGTAGACATGTAAGGAGAATGACTCTAAAAGGATATCAAAGTGAGCAACTCATTTCTTTAAAACAAAAAAAAAGAGGAAGAAAACATAGGTTAGAGAGTGAATCACGAAGAGTAGGAACATTGGATCAACCCAAAATTTAGTGAACATTATGCAACATTCATAACAACCCTAAAATGATAACAGCATACAGACACCCAACAAAGTTCTAAACCGATTATTTCAATAGGATTAATACTTTATCATTTGAAAAGAAATCAAACTAAGAATAAGGTTATTACTATTTTGAGAGTAATGAACTACAACATCGATGTCAAAAAATTCAACTTTGAAGTTTATCTAATCTCATTTAGGGGGAGAAGACGGAAAGGCTAAAACTAAAGGATGAAATAGCTCTCTACATAGAATCCTTAAAAATATTTATACTCTGTCTTCTCTTGTGATTTGTAATCTATTCTCGATCTCTCTCTCTCTCACTTTTTATTCTATCTCCTCAGTTTTCTTACTCCATTTCTCCGACCTTTTTCTGATTTACCCATATCGATTTTCCATTGTCTTCATTTATAGGAGAAATCTGGACTTGAAAATCTAGATTTGAAACCCAAAAATTAGTGAACCTAGTGCAAAGTAGTGGTTAAGAAAATCTAAAAAAAAATCTCCTTTACAAATTGAAGATTCAACATTGTTCTTCAGTTTGTCCTCTT
Organism: Solanum ossicruentum; assembly: GCA_025774065.1. Lineage (NCBI taxonomy): Eukaryota > Viridiplantae > Streptophyta > Magnoliopsida > Solanales > Solanaceae > Solanum > Solanum ossicruentum. The sequence goes on along the minus strand of JAOTQR010116757.1, from coordinate 14,703 downwards.
GATACTTGATAAAGCCATGGTTAAAATGAAAATGGTTTGAAATATGCATAGTGGTGGCTGGGAGGGCAAAGTGGTCATAGGGTGGCACCATTTTTGATGGTGAGAAGCGAAGAGAAGAGAAAGAAGATGAAGGGGCTAAGTTTGGGTTTTTGGGAAGTTTTGAAGTGACGGATCTGTTAGGGAATAAGGAAAAGAAAAATTGAAAGGTGATTCTTCTTGAAAAGGACTAATGTGGTGGGGAAGTGTAATACCTTATGAAATTACTAAAATTCCCCTAAAACATAATCATACACATAACATGTCTTCCAAAGCTTTGATGGGAAATTTGAGACTAAATCTGCGGTCAACATAGAAAATCAAGTCGTAAAATGATCTTGCCCCAATTAAAGAGCAATCGAAGCGAAAAATAATTTTAGCTAATTTTAGAAAAATAGTGTTGATTCGCGCCCCTAGCACGACACAGAGGGGGCGTCTACTTACACTTAGGTCTTTCTTTTTATTTTCGACAGGAATTGAAAGTTTAAAAAATAGCAAAAATACACTGGTCTGCGCCCCGGGCATGTCATGGACCAGTGTACATTTTTTAAACTTTTCTTTTATATTTTGAGAAGGGTATTTTGGTCATTCCCAACCCATTCCTATGTCATAAAATATATATTTAAGTCATATAATATTGATTTAGGGTTCACAACCTATCAATTTGTTAAGTTTAAACGTACTTTCTTAGAGAAGGAGACAGAGAAATAGTTGAAGGTTTCATGTCCAGGTTCAAGTTCTTGAGAAAAAGTTGGTAATTCCTCATTCCAAGTATGTAAAGGCTACCCAGAGCATGGAATTGTTCTTCCATGTGCCCCATACATGTAATAGGATGAAAGTTGATGATTGAGAAGTCTTGAATTGTAATTCTTGAAAGTTATCTTGAAACTTATATTTAAAATTATAGAAATTATCTCAAATTGATGATCATCATGCCTTAATTTTACTATTTACATGCATTATTATGTGATTATATATTTAACCTATATGAGTTCTTTGTTAAAGAATTCAAGAACGAACTTAGGGATAATGACTAGAGCCTTGATTGTCTGAATGTGCTGATTGTTGGAGTTTGAGAATTGAAAGGAGAGTATTGATGACTAAAATAGATGTAAATAGTTTCTTAGAGTTTACATGGAATTGAACCTTAGCTTGAAGGAATAATCCTACTCTTTGAGTTGATAGATGATGAGATAAGGTGAGTGTTCTTGCCCGTAGGGGCTGAGTGACAGAAATTCTTGATGTATTGAAAGACTTATAAGCATTTTGAGTGCTAGGAGGAGTATTAGCACTGAAATGAGTAAGCGAGAGTCCTATTCGCACTCATTAACTACGTGGCCGGCATAAGAGAGGATTATACTTTGAAAGTAGATGTTTTCTTTGCCCTGCAGAAGGCTTAACAAACTTCTTTTGGGATCCCCGATAGACTCGTCCTGTACCCCAGCAAGGTACTAGATGGATGTGGCATCAATATCTCTTTGCTATATCATCACTAGCTCAAATGTAGTGGTTGTCGGTTATAAAAACTCCCAGATAGGTTTCATGATGATAGTACTCTAAAGTTGATGTGATAGCGTGATGTCTTGATGGACAGTGATGTAATAGAGACCTGTTTCTTAGTCTGAGTTGAGGATGAGTGATTGATAAGCTATTGCTATTGCATGATGTTTATTTTAGTCCATTTTACATATAGTACATTCCACATACTAATGCCCCTTTGGCGCTACATTGTTTTATGATATAGATTGTATGGACAAAGGATTTCAGCAGCCTAATCATTGAGGTTCACGAATTTCCATATAGGGACTTTGAGTCCTCCTTTGCTTTCAGAGGATGTACTTATCTTTCATCTGTTTGGAATTATTTCATTAGACTGCAGTAGCCATGGCCTGCCATGGTACTTTCTAAGAGGATAGCTATAGAGGCTTCATAGATAAAAACAACTGATAGTTGATGTTGGGATTGATTTTCCCCACTACTCATTTCTATTTAGTTATTTTACATCGATCTCTATATGATAGTAATTGTGATATTCTTATAGCCACTGATAGCCTGTTATTTTGTTTTATATCTTTCGTATATGAGTTGACCAAATGAATGCAATGAGACTACGTGGTTTGTTTGGGGGCTAGCAATAGTCTCTGAGTGCCAGTTATGTCTAGGATGCCCTCCCAGGGTGTGACAAACTTGGTATCAGAGCACAGAGTTTGAGTGTCCTAGGGATTCTATGAAGCCGTGTGTAGTAGAGTCTTGTTCATGAGTGTGTTATGTACCATACTTCATAAGCAGGAGGCTATAGGACATTAGGAAGAGGTATCGTTCTTCCATGATCTGGATTCGTGCGATTGAGTTTAATCTTACGGAAATCTCATTTTAACTCATGCATTATATGTTTACAAAAAATGCCGTCAAAGAGAACGACCATTCAAAGAGATGTCGTCACCCCAGCTGCTGAGAATGGCTAGCCAAAGGCCCTAGTTCATACTGAGGCTAGGAGATGGGGATGCCCCGCGAGGACTGTTGGGGTCCCACAAGCGCCCCATGCTCAGCCCCATCCTGCTCCCACTATCGAGGTAGAGTTTAGGGAAGCCATCACCATGTTGACTCAATTAGTGGCCTCCCAAGGTAATAACCAAGGTCCTCAACACCTAACTCTAGTGCATAGGAGCCCTCAGTTGCCACCAAACTTAGAGACTTCTTGAGGATGAACCTACCAGTGTATACGAGATCGAAAGTAGAAGAGGACCTGCAGAAATTCATTGATGAGATGTATAAGGTTCTAAAGGTGATACATGATGATGAGATTGAGGGAGTTGAGCTTTCCTCCTACCACTGGATGGATGTTGCTAATGTGTGGTACAATCAGTGGGAGGAGAGTAGAGGTGAGAATGTGGAGCCTGCAGCATGGGAGTTTGAGATCTTTGACCACCTCTTTTCTTAAAAGTTGAGGGGCATGAAGGTGGATGAGTTCGTGAGTCTGAAACAGGAAGGGATAACATTGAAAGAGCATAGCCTTATGTGTATTAAGCTGTCCAAATATACTCCAGAGATGGTGCAAGACATGAGGGTGAGGATGAGGAAGTTTGTGTCTGGTTTGGGCAGACATGTGCAGAAAGAGTGCAAGGCTGCTTTGTTGATTCCGGGCATAGATATCTCCAGAATTATAGGCTATGAGCCTAGCCCACAGAGATAGAATAATAGTGACAAGTCTTACTTTCAAAGGAGATCATCCCATCTTGCAATGTCTGTAGTAAGTGTGCCCGTGCCGCCAAATAGGTATGAGCAGAAATTTCATGGTTATCAGAATTTCAGGGCTCCGATTGCTTAATCTCAGGCTAATGTGACCCAAAGTACGAGGGGAAATCCACCTTGTGGAAAGTGTAGTAAGCTTCATCTGGGTGAGTGTTGTGTGGGCAAGGATGTTTGTTATTCATGTGGACAGGCTGGTCACTCAGTTTTGAGTGTCCAAAAAGGAGGTAAAGTGAAAGGAGTAGCAGAGCTCAGTCTTTCGCAGCACCCCCGGCAAGCAACTAGTAGAGGGGTACTACTATAGGTACAAGAGGCGGGATGAACTGCCTTTATGCTATGGCTAATCGTCAGGATCAGGTGGCTGCACCAGAGGTTGTCAAGGGTATGCTTCGAGTCTTTACCTTTTATTGTTATGCATTACTTGATCCAGGTGCCACCTTGTCTTTTGTGACTCCTTATGTGGCTTGTAAGTTTGGGATTCTTGCAAAGTGTTTATGTTAACCTTTTGTTGTTTCTACTCCTACTAGTGAGTCTATCTAAGCTTAGAGAGCTTACAGGGATTGTGTAGTATATATTTAACATAGAGACACCTTAGCTGACTTGGTAGAGTTGGAGATGGTTGATTTAGATTTAATAATGGGCATGGATTGGCTTCATGCTTGTTATGCATCTGTTGACTGTAAAACTCGGATTATTAAGTTTCAATTTCCTATGAACTTGTCTTAAAGTGGAAAGGGAGTTTTGTTGCCCCTAAGGGCAAATTTATCTCATATCTTAGAGCCAAAAAGTTGATCTCCAAGGGTTGTATTTACCACCTCGTGTAAGTTACTTCTGATAATGTTGAATCCCTTACTCTTGAGTCAGTCCCGATGGTGAATAAGTTTCCTGAGGTGTTTCCTGATGATCTGCCTGATAGGGAGATTGACTTTGGGACCCATTCCAACTTATAGAATGGGCCCGCAGAGTTGAAAGAATTGAAAGAACAATTGAAATACTTGTTAGGGAAAGGTTTCTTAAGGCCTAGTGTCTCACCTTAGCATGCTCCTGTCCTATTTGCATGTAACAAAGATGGCTCTTTCAGAATGTGTATAGACTACTGGCAACTGAACAAGGTTACCTCAACCAATAAGTATCCCCTCCTAGGATAGATGATCTATTTGACGAACATCAGGGTGCTACTTATTTCTCCAAGATAGACCTCAGATAGAGTTACCATTATTTGACAGTGAGGGAAAGTGATATCCCAAAGATAGCCTTTAGGAAACGGTATGGCCATTTTGCGTTCATGGTCATGTACTTTGGATTAACAAATGCACCTACAGATTTCATAGACTTGGTGAATAGGGTATTCAGACTGTATCTTGATATGTTTGTGATTGTACTTATCGATGACTTTCTGGTATATTGGGAGGATAAGGAGGAGCATGCTAATCACCTTAGAGTAATTTTGCAAACACTCAAAGATCATAAGTTATATGCAAAATTCTCAAAGTGCGAGTGTTGGTTCATGTCCGTGGCTTTCTTAGGCCATGTTGTTTTGGGAGATAGTATTCGAGAGGATACTCTGAAAATTGAAGTGGTTAAGAACTGTCCAAGACCAATTTTCTCCAATAGAACTCAGAAGCTTCTTGGGTATATGATGTGCTATTAAAATACAACACATTTTATGCATAAATAAGGGATTTGTGAGTTCTTAATACGACCTTTTATGGGTGATATGTGTTTTTGTGTTGTTCTTGTAGAAAAGTTAGATTGGCATGATTTTTGAGAAAAATTGTAGATTTTTCTGAAGCATAGGACATAAGAGTTCATCTACGAGTCATAACCCAAGATATGAGTCGTAGGGTTTTATAATAGCCAGAAACAAAGACCAAAAATCAAAAATCTGCTAAGTGGAGGTCAACCCTATGAGGCCATCCTACGAGTCATAAGTCTCACTACGACTCGTATAGGTGGACTCATAGCAGGAAACAGAGAGCCAAAACTTTGGACCAAAAGCTAAAGGCCTAGACTATAAGAGAAGCATATGAGTTATAGCCCGAGCAAAGACTCGTACCAATGGGTCATACCAGTTGAGTCAAAAATGCCAAGAACCTGATACAAGACCCCTATTACGACTCGTAGGGTGGCCTATGAGTTGTACCTGCGAGACGAACCAGATCCTAGTTGTCTTTTCTAATTAATTTTTAGGGATAAATTTGTAACTATTGTAAATACTTAAAGTAAGGGTTTTATTAGGGAGAGAGTAGAGATCCTAGTGGGGAGACATTGAATATCACTTGTGATCATTCTCTCAAGATTTCTTGAGCGTCTTAGCTTAAATTTTATTTTCTCTTGGAACCCATTTGTGGGGAGTTCAAATCCCATATTGTTTTCATTCTGAATATATCAAGCTTGTGGTTTGCATCTTGTGGTGCTAAAATTCTCCATTAGTTTGGGTAAAATTCTCAACTATGTTTTGCATTTGCATTTTTGTCGGTTTTACCTCAGCCATGAGTAGCTAAGCACCCACAAATTGGGGTAGTGGGAACCATAGGTAGTTGACTTGAGATACCTAGGTTAATGTACTTCTGTGATTGGAGTTTTGCATGTATTGTCTATTTCTTTGCATTATGATTGTTGTTTAGTAGTGGCTAACACCAAACCCCGCCTACTATCACGATTCCGACCAAGGTAATGATGAATATGAAAAGGGAAATAGATGATAGGATTCAATTGATGTGTTCTCGTCTAATCAACCAAACCTGACCAAGGGGAGATTGACTGGGACAATAGGTAATGGTTGGTTGGGACGCCATGGTTGTCGACCAAGCACCATGGTGAAATTCGACCTTCACCTTCACAAGAGGGCTAGAAGAACCTAATTTACTATCTTGCATGTGAATCTCTAATTATAGTTATGTTATCTAGGTTAATTGAGTCAATGAACCATGGGGAACACAATTCCCAAGTTGTCCCTAAAATTGAGTGTTTTCGTGCATCGTAGTCTAATGTCTATTTATTTTTGTTCTTGAATCACAAACCCCCTCTTTTTAGAGATTTTAGTTATAGATATTTGAAATGATTTGTAGTAAAGTCTTCCAGTCAACCCTGTATTCCTTGTGGATTCGACCCTAACCTTTGTTTCAGTTAATTACTAATAGCGACCGCTTTCTTATTGGAACGTGAACATCTACAATCAAAAATTATGGAATCGTTGTCAGGGAATACGATTAGGTTTTGGCTTGATTTCACTATTAGTTTGTTCTTGTGTTAATTTCTAGACTCTCTTATATTTTACATTTGTTTTTGTTTTTGTTGTTTGATTTTAATTGTAGGGTGTACTAGGTTGTATGCCTAACACAAGTAGCCAAGGCAATCCCATAGCTCCATTCAATTTGGAGATCCATCGACTCTTTAGAAGAATAGCTCAATTTATTGAGGATATCGCGATTGAGGAAGAAATGAATATGAATGATCGTATGGGAAGAGAGGAGAATCCACCACGAAGGGATAATAGGCCATAACTTAGGTACTTCAACGAGAGCGCTTATGGATAGAACCAATATCGCTTGAACTCTATGGCTATAGACATTATAGGTGCTATAGTGTTACCTTTATTACAAGCAGATGCTAAATTCTCGGTGTCAAGTGGACTACTTCAAATGCTCCAAAACTGTGGGTTATTCACAGGCTACCTTCATAGGATTCCCACTCTCATCTCTATAACATTGTTTTTGTTTGCAAGAGTGTCATAGGGACACAAAATCTTTCTGTTGATGCCATTGGTTTTTGGATGTTTCCATTATCACTGACTGGGAATGCAGCAGTGTGGTTGTCTGAGCTTATTCTGGGTACAATAATAAGTTGGGCAGAGCTTCAGAGAGTGTTTCTTGAAAGATATTTCCCAAGATCTAAGAAGTTGAAGCTCAAGGATCAAATAAACAACTTTGAGCAATTGCCGGGTGACTCTATTAGCACAACATGCGAGAGATTTACCAAATGCTTGAGGATTGTCCCGGATCACAAGATTGTTGATGATGCCTTGGTTGAGTTTCTATTGGTTACTTGATGAGAATAGTCAAGCTTGGGCCAACACAATCAGGGGAGGCATGTTTTTGACCAATTTTTTGCATTGATAGCGGCAAGGATGGAGCAAGTGGTTAAGACCAATGGAGAATGGGGTCAACGAGAGCGAGGTGCAATGAAGACTTCTTGTGCGGTCAACACCAATAATAAGAAAGCAAATGTTAATGAAGAGATCATGGAGCAACTTGCTCAACTTCGCACAAGTATGGATTTTGGTCTTGAAGCAAAACCAAGAAAGTGTACAAGTCGTAACTCACCAAACTCCTGAGGCTCCTATGTATGATGATCCATTCTTTGTTGAAGATGCTTGTTTCATGTGTATTCAAGCGACAGGTTACTGGAATAACCCCCAAGGGTCCAACTCAGACCATTAGAGGCAAGGTTCCGGGAATCAAGTCCGGAACTACAACTGTGATGGTGCTTATAGAGACAACCGAGGTGGCTACTATGAAAGGGATTGAGTGCCGAATGCCTAATAAGGTAGAAGAGATGGTTATAGGAATGGTTCTTATGTGCTACTTACAACCGTGATGTTGTGCCAAGCACTTCTAGGCTTGAAGAGATGTTTGAGAAGTTGTTGAAGAGAGCCGACCATTAAGATGAGACCTTGAAGGGAATGAAAGCAGATATTTCAAGTATCAACCAAAAAATAGTCTTACTCTGTGGTGATTAAGCAACTAGAATAACAATTTGGGCAAGTTTCATCGAAATTGAACCAACGCCAAAAGGGCACCTTACCCAGCAATACCATTCAAATTCCTAAAAATGAAGGACATTGCATGGAAGTCATGACTCGAAGTGGCAGAAACACCATAGATCCCCCTATGTTGGTGATTGTGGATGAAGCTGATGAGAAGATTCTTGGTGGTGAAGTTATGGTTGAGGGAGAATGTTCGGCGATTATTGAGATGCAAAGAAAAGAGGTAAGCGAGCATGAAAAATTGAAGTCAATTCCAAGGCCTCCTCCTCCTTTCCCTCAAAGAGTTCAAAAAAGGAAGAGGAGGGTAAATTCAAACACTTCATTTCGATGTTGAAGCAACTATCCATCAATATTCCCCTTTTAGAAGCTTTGGAGAAGATGCCCGGGTATGCCAAGAATATGAAGGATTTGGTGACAAAGTAATGCACTTTGAGCCAAGAGTTCTCAGAGGAGCTCCAATAATGTAGTATGACCATGACAAAACACCTTGTTCAAAAATGAGATGACCCCGGTGTATTCACCATCCCTTGCACCATTGATGATGCTAAATTCGTAAGAGCATTGTGTGATTTAGGAGCAAGCATCAATCTATTGCCTCTTGCCGTATTCAAAAAGCTTCGGCTTGACACTCCTACCCTAACAAAAATGTGATTGCTTATGGTTGATCGAACTGTCAAAAATTTGGAGGGTATGCTTCTTTATATGCTTGTTAAATTCGATAAATTCATCTTTCCTGTGAATTTCGTGATCCTTGATTGTGAGGTTGATTTCGAAGTGCCCATTATTTTGGGAAGACCATTTCTGGCCATTGGGAGAGCTCTCATTGATATGGATTTGGGTCAACTTTGATTTAGGGTCAATGATATAGAAGTAGTGTTCGACATCCGCTAGTCATTGAAACACTCGAAAGAATTGAAGAGTGAGGTATAGACCCTTGGTGATTATTAATGAAGGATGATGACAAAGTTGAGCCATGACGTTAAACAAGGCGCTTCTTTGGAGGTAACCCAAGCATTTTTTATAATTGTTGGTCTTTTTCAAGTGTGTTTGGTTATTGGAAATTTCAGATAGTAGGGTGTTTGCTTGTTTTAAGTTGAATGACATTAATGCAGTCGTAATATTTTGAAGATGGATGTGTTTCAAGATTTGGTCCATAGGTGAAAATTAAAGAACTGACTATGTAAGAAAATGACACTTGGAGCAGCCTCTATGAGCAGGCCTATGAGTTGTAGTCACTACTACGACTCGTAGTCGTATCTTATAGAGGGAAACAGTGAGTATCAGAAGTCAGCACATATACAGAGAGCCAACATTACGATTCATAGGGTCTCCTACGAGTCGTAAGAGGGGTTCATAGTGCCCAGATATGGATTCTAAATTTCCACAAGTATTGGGTCCGCTACGAGACCAGAACCTATGAATCGTAGATCACCCTACGACTCGTAGTCGAGGTCTCGTAGCCCTGATCTGCAACTTTTTAAGGGTGACCCAATTTATTATAAAAGGGGGTCAAAATAAAATTTGACCCCTATTTTCATTTCCAAACCCTAATCTTGAAGAAACCCCTAAATCAATCCCCCCATTCACTATTTTGATCAAAATCCCAGCTACACACGTCATTTTTCGGCAAGTACTCCGGCGAGGGAAACATTGTCTAGGGTTTTGGTGTGCTTTTCTCTCTGCATTGCTTTGGTTCAGTTTCTTCTACAAATTGGTTTCGTGGTTGCTTATATCGAACTAGGATGTGAGTTCATTCTATGTTTGATTGTGTATTTGGTTTATCTATGAAAACTCATGCCTATGTGATGATGCCTGGTCCAGACATGGAACCTAGGGTTTGTGTGCTTTGAAGGATTGTACTATGACTTGAACGTCATTTGAAATTCTTTTGTGAGTTATTGTGAATGTGAAAATTTTTGGCTCCCTAGAATGTAGTGCATACATGTTGCCCGACAATTGTGAAAAATTGCATTCGAAATTGGAATTTAGGAAGTATAGGTGTGTTTTATATGCCATGGCTTGTTGAACTTGATTAAAATTGTTTGAATTGCACCTGCACTTGAATGGAATGCAAGTTTTGTGATGAAATCATCCTTGGTTGTGCTTGATGTAATATGGAATCAACTTCGATTTTTAGGGATAATGGTTATTTTAACTGTTTAACTTTGTAGTAGGTCCATTAATGTGTCAAATCTAGTATATTGCTCTTATAACTGCCAAATCCTTAATTATGTTTGTTTGGCTTATAGTTTTTGTGGGAAAGTGGTAGGCACTCCTGGTGCCTTCTATTTTCAGTTACAAGGCATCCTTACGACTCGTAGGTTCCCCTACAATTCATAGCGTCCCTCGTAGGAAGCACCAGCCACCTGTGGTTCCTTCATGTTACTCACACGAGACCTATATACGACTTGTAGTACCTGATACGACTAGTAGTAAGGGTCTCGTAAGCCTGACTGAGTTCTTAAAAAATGGTCTTTGGAAAGCGGTATGAGGCCAGACTACAACTCGTAGGTCCCCCTACGAGTCATAACTGCATCTCATATCTATGTATGTATGATTAGGGCTTTATAATTTGATGTGGATCCTTTTACTAATGATTGAAATTGGTTTTAAGTGTATGTTTTTCCATATGAATCTCATTCAATTGCATGATCTTGACTCAAATTTTCATGAACCCACACATGGCCCTAGTCTCATGATAAAGGAATGTAATTTTCATAATTATGATCTCAAATATGTGAAAGCTTGTATTATGACAATGATATGCTATGATAAAGAGGGTCATGACAACTCCAATGTTTATGATGATGATGATGTTAAGGTAGGAATGTCTACCCATACTATGATGAAAAGCACAGTGGGTATATTATTATTATGACATGAGAAATTATGATGACTGTTTTATGAAATATATTGAAAGTTATGCACAAGAATGATTTATATATTTCGTGGGATATGACTTAGCATCGAAAGAGCTTTGATAGATTTCATAGTCCCATAACTATGTGCCACCGTAGAAATTATTTTCATGTTTTTATGCCTTAAAGGTGTGCTACTAAATCAATATAGCTTTTTAATAGACACTCACCATGCTAATATAGAGCCTAAAGGGTGGGGCCAAATGGTGGGTTCTCATTGTACTAGGATAGAGCCTATACGGTGAGGATATGCCACGACCTAAGCCTAGGGCCTAGACGTGATCGATGAATAGGGAACCCAAACGAACACCAAATAAGCCTCTTAGAATATCATTACACATCTTTGGTCATGGAAGCAATGTAGAACAACACAATAACCATAAACAAATGGGAATTAGGACTATAGGGGAGAGATTAATACTTAAGTAACATGCAAAATTTTGGAAAACAAAGGCAAGGGACTATGGAAAAGCTTGCATAACATCACAATAAAAAGACGAAGGAGTCAAGGCTCATAACATAGATACATATCTTGTCCAACAACACCTCTACTACATAGAACTTAGCGTGGGTCAAGACAAGCTACCTGGCTCACCGTTATAGACAAAATAGAACATAAGAAGAATGTCTCCATACATAATAAGAGCAACATAGACTAAGGTCCCTGAAGTGGAGGACTCACCAACTAGATTGAGTAGTACCAAACTAGCCACGTGGACGAGAAGGATGATCAACTTGGACTTCGATCCCTACATGGTTCTATCATGTTGGAAAGAGTATACGTTAGTACATTTGAATATACTAAGTATGTAGGATGCAATGTAACAAGAGATAGGCATTATAATCAAAATGCATAACAATAGGCAATAGGTATAATATAACAATATGGCATGTATGATCAATGCTTAAGTAAAACAAGCTTAAGTAACTCATACTCATATATGATATCTTACGTGTAGAAGAGACCAAGCTATCTATTCAAGGTACAAACCCCTTGGTGGTTGTGTGGTACAAACCCCTCACATGGTTGATGATAATCACACATTATCACCACGGTGGCAAAGTTCAAACCCCTCACATGGTTGATGAGAACAAACCCCCACCTTGGTTACTCAGGCTCTTATCCTTCCGGATCGGGTATGGTCTAATGGAACACTTTATATAGCATATATCATATACATAAGCTCATTTCATCATCATATAGTCATTCATATCATATCTTATTCTTTGGACCTTCAACTCCTCAAGAAACCATATCCGGACATTTTATCAAACATTTAGAGGGTGTGTAATGCTAGTATAAAACCATGAAATATAGAGATGAAATCATGCAAGAAACTCCATTGTAAAATAATCAATCAACACCTTGCAAAAACTTCAAAACATATATCGAAACCCCTCCTCAAATCTTGCAATAGATCAACGATTTATATCTCAAAAAATAGCTAAACAGTCACAGTCTCACATAGCTTTAATATAGTGTGCAGTGAATTTCATGATAAGCAAGACCATTTGTAAATCAACTTTGAATCATGCAATTTGAGTAAAAGGAGGCTTGGGTATCATGGGTGAAAGGAACCCATGAAAAAAACCCACATACCTTAGCTTGGAGATGAACTTGATGAAGATTGGAGATGGAGACTTGGAGCTTGAAGAAGAACCTTGAAGGAAAACCTTAGTTATGGATGACGGCTTGAGGTTTGAATTAGGGAGTGAAAATATGGCTAAGTGTTTGAAGAGTATTGGGAAATGTTTAGGATGATATGAGGGTGGAATAACACTAAGTATAGGTAAAAACACGTTTGGGAATACTTAGCTCCAAGAATTAAAAGTCATAGACCGCATAGTAAATCACTAGATAGAAAATACACCTCTTCGCATCATAGAGAGATCGCAAAGACAACTTCTCTTCATCTGTGTGCCATTGGCGCATTGCACTAGGGGCACAGAATGCTCACTGCAATTTGTCATTTGAAAAATCATAATTACTAATCTTTCAATTTTAATTCGGGATTAGACCTTTTTCCTCCTCATTTTGACCCCCTGAACAAGAATATGAAGTTGGATTTTCGATATTACACACGAATTTTGAGATATATGAAATTTAAAATTTCTAGGCATTTTGAAGCACATTTTCAGGAACCTTTTGGGGTCACTTCAATATCTCCCCCTTGGGAACATTCGTCCCTGAATGTAAAAGAGACGTACAAGACAAGAGGGGTCATAAAATAATTAGCCCCAATAAGAATGCAACATTACATATGAAACACCATTTTCAAAATCTCAACATAAATGTAAAATCATCATAAACTTGCCAACTTAAATGTGAGTGCATATGAATGACATAGGGGGTGAAATATAAGACTTGAAATCACTATCATGACCCAATATAGGTCCTAGACGTGACATGGCGAATGGGGAGCCCGAAGGTGTCCTAAACAAGCTTCTTAACTTATCATTACACATAGTTTGCCGCAGAAGCATTTAAATGACATAAAAGAGTAAAAATAGGGGCAATGGGACTTAAGAGGAAAACTTACAAAACATCGTATTCAAGGGACAAGAATCAAGTCTCATATCATAGATACATCGTATGTCCAACAACACTTCTACTACATAGATAAGAGTGAGGGCCAAGACAAATCAACCAAGCTCACCTTCATAGTCTAAATAGAAAGTAAAGAAAAGTGTTCGATACATAATAAAAGAAACACATATTAAGGTCCCCAAAGTGGTGGATTCACCAACTAGCTTGAATGGTATCGAACTAGCCACATGGAGGAGGAAAAACAACTTCGGTACCGGTTCCTCCATAAGTGACATCATGTAAGCATCAAATATGCATTAGTACGTTTGACTGTACTAAGTATGGAGGAGACAATGCAATAATAAGTACACATCACAATAAAAATGCATAATACTAAGGAATAGACATAATATAACAATATAGCTTTTATGTTCAATGCTTAAGTAAAACATGCTTAAATAAATAATGCTCATACGGGATATCACATGTGAAGAAGAGACCAAGCTAACTATTGAAGGTATAAAACCCTTGGTGGTTGTGTAACATAAACCTCTCACATGGTTGATGGTAATCACGCCTGACCAACATGGTGACAAAGTATAAACCTCTCACATGGTTGGTGAGTATAAACCCCTAACATAGTTACCCAGGCTCTTGTCCCCTATCACGCCCAAAGTCCCATTAGGACAAACTGGCACCCGTTATCGATAAGGCTCGGGAGAACCAAACTTTACCCATGTGCTTTCTGTATATATTATAAGGGATTTCTACATTTGACATGCCTTTGAGAAAATAAACAATGATAACAAGCCAAAAGGAAATGCATACGACTAGGCTGTTGGGGCCACAGTGTCTAAAGTACAAGACATGACCACACTTTAATTTACATAGTTTATAAAGCCTCTAGATAAGGAAAAACATCTTATAAGGGTCGGGACAGGCCCCTCCTTGACTAACTATACAATACAAAATATGATCTCTAGACACACAAAGCTCCGAAGCAACCTAGAGCTTGGTAACAACGGCTAGATATCCTGTACACCTACTGAAGAGATCTACTAGCACCTGTACCTGCAACATGAAATGCAGGTCACTCATAATAGACATCAGTACAAGATAATATACTGAATATGTAAGGTAGGAAATACTGTATATGAAGTAACAACTCAAATGAAACTATGCACTGGTGTAGGATAAGAGACCAC